>SMSQ01022516.1:5643-17239 GCA_019453375.1 Ctenoplectra terminalis | reverse complement strand
AAAAAAAAAAAAAAAAAAAAAAAAAGGAAATAAAAACAAAACTAAACAAAAAATAAAAAAAAACTCAAAAGATCAAAAAAAAAAAAAAAAATATCACAACGAATTCAGCCTAGAATCCATTTGAAAGCAATTTAAAGGCTTTCCAGCGGAACAAACAAACAAAACAAACAAACATAACAGCCCCCTCAAAAAATCAATCGTCCATGCGCATTACTCCTGTCACACAGTTTACAGTGCACCCTCCTTTCGAGCTTCTTTCTTAAAACGCACTCATTAGTCGGCATTGTTCGTGTTCTTCGGTGTGAATAGCGAGCTGGAAAGAGGAAAAGCTGGCAAAGGGCACCGCTTTTCCTCTCGTCGCCAACACCACGATCGCTCTAATGGCTCGGTAAGACTATACGAAGCTATTAACAGGTAATGAAGGTACCGGACAATTCCGACTACAGTAATATTAGCCGCGTATTCACTTACCCGCCACTTACACGCACGAGTCGGACGCGCGTGGAACGAGAGACAGAGAGAAGCTTCTAAAGCTCTGTTCCCCGTTGCTTCGAGCGTGTCCTGTTTCATTGAACCCCCGCGACCCTTGCCACTGCGTGTATAACATGCACGCATACCGATAACGCTATCGGATAACGATGCTGAACAAATTTCGAAACTGGACGCGCTCGAACATGTGCCGAATCGCTGATGTATTCGGCATAGGATTTTCGATTATTCTCTTGCGACACTTGTTTGTGTTCTTTTTTTATTATTATTATTATTAGTAGTATTATTATTTTGGCGATCTTCCGGTGGTTGGGATGATTGGTTAGTTCGGTTGTAATCGAAGGACTCGGGGGATGAAGGTGGTACGTTTGAAGTATTATGGTTTTGGTAAATTGAGTTTAAAAGTTGTTTTTTCTATATCTGCACACTTTTTTTTTTTTTTTTTTTTTTNTTTTTTTTTTTTTTTTTTTTTTTTTTTGGTATTGAATGGTGACATATAGGGTGATTTATTTTGATTTATAGATAGTTGCGTTTGGAGAAGTATATTGGGTTGGAGAATTTTATTTTGGGGCAGTAAGTTTGTAGTAAATTGAGTTTATTTATTTTTTTTTTTCTAATAATGATGCATAGAGTGATTTATTTTAATTTATAAATAATTATGTTTTGAGAAGTATATTGGATTGCAGAATTTTATTTTGGGGCGTTAAGTTTGTAGTTAATTGAGTTCATTTATTTATTATTTTTTTTTAATAATGATACATAGGGTGATTTATTTTAATTTATAAATAATTATGTTTGGAGAAGTATATTGGATTGGAGAATTTTATTTTGGGGCGTTAAGTTTGTAGGAAATTGAGTTTATTTATTTTTTTTAATAATGATACATAGGGTGAGTCAGTTTAATTTATATATAATTATGTTTGGAGGACTATATTGCATTGGCGAATTTTATTTTGGGGCATTAAGTTTCTAGTAAATTGAGTTTAAAATATTTTTCTTTTTTTTTCATTGAATAATGATATATAGGATGAATCATTTAAATTTATAAACAGTTGTATTTAGGATACTACGTTTGGTGAATTAGAAAATTTTATAGTAAAATTATGGAATTAAGTTTATAGTAAATTGAGGTTAAATGTTATTTTTCCTGAATTTTTATTTATTTTTTTATTAAATAGTGACATCGATAGTGACACAACTTAAAAATGTAAATTTTAGAGGCTTTTTAAAATTTACATTTTGGAAAATACTAGATACAGACCTTATCAATTATTGCATATAATTACTATTTATCGTGGTCTCTGATAAATTTGACAAAAATAGAAATAAAATATGAACGTTTAATAAAAGCAAGTTTGAAATTTTTTTAATCGTACAATTATCAATGCCACGCGGCGAAAAACAGGATCACTCCATTTTAATTTACTATCAACATTATCATACGTGTAAAACTTTATTATCGAGGGTTAGTACCAGAATTACCAATCTGAATGAACTACAGAATTTTATAAATACACTCTGACATATTTTCAAAAACTCTCCGCAATTTTTGTCTTCGATACGAATAAAACACTAAGATAAATAAAATAAATATTTCCTATTTTATTCGTCATTTATCGTTGCAACAAAATTTTTTTACCGCACCCTCTCATTGGTATTGAACCTCATAATTTAAAAAAAAATTAAATCCTGTTAACACTCTGTTTATCGTAAAAGAATTTCCCATAAACAGATACAAGTAGAAGCGTCAGGATGTCACAAGGATATCGAGCACGAGAGAGTCTCGAACTCTGTAACAGCAGAGATACACGTCGTGTTGCCGGACAATTAAACAAATCCGTGTAGGCGCGCCACGCAAGGTGTATCTTTACTAATTACAGGAGGCGCAGAAAGTTACAGGTTCACAGTAGCTTCGTAATTGTTGCTAATGAACGATGTACGACTGCGTTCGTGTAAATGGCTCCCTTAACTGTGGGCTGCTGTTTTCCCACACACGTCCTCTGTTTCTCCATTTCGAATAAAACGCAATTTTATTTCCGTTATGAAGTCGTTTAGTCGTTTCATCCTGATATTTCTTTTATCAATTAATACGAGTAATAAATCGAATACTAATTTTTACAGTTCGAAATATTTTTTACAATGGAAATTAGAGCGGTGTTGGATAAACGCTCGATATTCTTATAAAATATTGACACTTCTTATTTAAATTACAAAAATTCAATACTACTTTCGCGTAAGTACTGCTCTTCTATTAGAACTACAATTATTATAAATAAATACGAATAATAATTATCTGAATTACAATTCGGTTGGATTAATTTACTGGCAAAATTAAATATTTTTATAAAATTAAATGTTTCAGCTGTTAGTAAATATTCTTAGCTCAAAATGATTAAAGAATGATTTATAGAAGATTAAAACGTCTTTTATAAAAAAAAGAAATATTGTACTAGAAGTTAAATTAAGTTTCGATTAATTCTCAGTTAAACTATTAGGTTGTCCCGAAAGTTCCTTCCGTTATCTTCACGCAATGTTTTCGTCTAGCAGTGTTTAAATAAACATTCAGCCTTATTTGTTAAACGAGAGATGGAGGGAAAAAAGAGCGCAAAATGAATCCTGTGANTAGCTTCGTAATTGTTGCTAATGAACGATGTACGACTGCGTTCGTGTAAATGGCTCCCTTAACTGTGGGCTGCTGTTTTCCCACACACGTCCTCTGTTTCTCCATTTCGAATAAAACGCAATTTTATTTCCGTTATGAAGTCGTTTAGTCGTTTCATCCTGATATTTCTTTTATCAATTAATACGAGTAATAAATCGAATACTAATTTTTACAGTTCGAAATATTTTTTACAATGGAAATTAGAGCGGTGTTGGATAAACGCTCGATATTCTTATAAAATATTGACACTTCTTATTTAAATTACAAAAATTCAATACTACTTTCGCGTAAGTACTGCTCTTCTATTAGAACTACAATTATTATAAATAAATACGAATAATAATTATCTGAATTACAATTCGGTTGGATTAATTTACTGGCAAAATTAAATATTTTTATAAAATTAAATGTTTCAGCTGTTAGTAAATATTCTTAGCTCAAAATGATTAAAGAATGATTTATAGAAGATTAAAACGTCTTTTATAAAAAAAAGAAATATTGTACTAGAAGTTAAATTAAGTTTCGATTAATTCTCAGTTAAACTATTAGGTTGTCCCGAAAGTTCCTTCCGTTATCTTCACGCAATGTTTTCGTCTAGCAGTGTTTAAATAAACATTCAGCCTTATTTGTTAAACGAGAGATGGAGGGAAAAAAGAGCGCAAAATGAATCCTGTGAAAAATAATAATATATCGTAAAACATAAAATATTATGTATCCGTTACTTATTAATAAAACGAAAGAAACTTTTGGGACAACCTGATAGAAACTGTAGTTATCCGTGTTTATTGAACATTGATTAATGTCGCAAAATAATATAATTTTTTTAAATAAAAACGAGGAAAAGAAAAGGTTACGTTTTTGTCCGATTTCTTTCAATTTTATCAGAAATTTTTAATTTCGAATGACATAAAACATACTAAATTTTCATGAAATCTATCCATGCTGTGATTCACAATTTATGCAGAATAATAACTTAACTTTTACTTAAAGCAAGCCACAGCATCAAAATACGCTCGATATCGCTTTCACGAATGTTGAGTGAGACCAGAGGTTCGAACGGTGGCTTCGTTACTTCGATTATCGATCATTATTCCACGTATGACGAGCACGAGGTTTCCTCAAACACGACCTAGTCACGTTCTCCGTGTGATTTTCGCCACGATGACACAAAGGGGCTTTAACGCGTAATCCTCTAAATTCGAACTTCCAAAATGTAAACCAATCTCTGGTTGCAAACCAGTAAGTTACTATGATCACACACATCTACCATACTGTTACGTAATTACCCTCCGAATTATAAGAAAAATAGAAGATAATAAAGATCGACAGATATTTTACTTTTTTAACACTAGATTTACGGAATCCGTCAATTTGACGCAGTTCAGATTTTGTACTTAAGTTTAACAGTGATGCGTGCGGAAAATGTAAATTAAAAATAAAATTTGTATAGAAAAATATACTAAATAAATCTCTGATCATAGAAATCTATTAATTTCAAATAAACTGAACTAATGATATTACAAAAATTTGTATTTCGACGTACCCATCAAAATGATCCAATCGATGCCCGTAAACCTAGTGTTGATCAAATAAATTCTACTGAAATAAAAACTTGAAAAATAAGAAATTAAATTGTGATTTACGCTAGAAAGTGAGAGGTAGAAATTGTATGTGTACATAACAGCATGGTATGTACAGCAAAATGTAAAAGAAAAAAAAAAGAAAAATTGTATTAAAATATTACTGTAAACAGATGCGATTTCTTTTTTCATCTAACACTTATTTTCAAAAGCGAGGCAGATTTTTTTTTTTCCAATCGATGGATTCGACTGCAATCGACATGTATGGTCGAATGGCCAGAGCCTTTTGTTAGTCATCAGTCACGAAAGTGTTCGACTGATAGCTTTTCTCTGACAGTTGTTTTTCAAAGCATTATTCATCAACGCGCTCACTTTCTATTCCACGAACCAACAATAAATTCATATGAAAAGTCAGGATTACTTTTATTTCACTCAACACCCTTAACGTGCACATATTTCCAAAAAACTGTGCGCCTTTAGCTGCCGATTTCCTGATTGCGACGCTCGAAAACGAAATTATAAACGTAACAAAAAAAATTACGAATCTTGTAAAATTTTTCAATTCAGCCTTCGAAACTGAGGATTAAAATATTCTAAACCTGTGCAATAATTACCAGGACCTATTTTTATTTTCGTATCGATCTTTAGAAATATAATAACTTGTATAAATAAAACAGCTAACCCGAAGAAGACACTGAAACTTTGCTATATCACAATATACTCTACTTCATCCCCGAATCTTCAACAAAAATCGTAATAATTATCCAACTGAAATTATCAAATCTTCAACAACAATGATGAACTTACATTTTATTAATAATGATGAACTTATATTATATTACAATGAGGGACTTAACCCTTTAACTTACGATTTTTTCCATCTTCATACATATCAGCGATAGTTATTCACGTCTTTGACATTCTGTCAAACGCAAAGTATCGAAATATTACACGTATTTTGTATTTGCTAATTTTCAATATTGTAAACTTAAATTACAGTTAAAGCTAAAATTGAACTTTATTATAAATATTGTGTGTTTTTATTGTATTTTATCCAGAATCCATGACAGAAAATTATGTTTCATAATTAGACTATCAATTTTTATGCATTTATAGGAAATTTAAAAGTTCAAAGTTATAACCCATAGAGGGTTAACTTGTGAACTTGTGAACTTCAGTTATCAATCAGAGAAACACCGCATCCCTCTTAAGTCTCAAAGCATTCAATTTCCAAGAGTTAAAATAAAAAATAAAATAAAATAAAATAAAATAAAATAAAAAAAAGAATCTAAGCTAAATTTTTCAATTTTCCATGCTTCGTCAAAACAGAATGACATTGACCGTAATTGTTGAGCAAAGTTGAAACCACGCAAGGTTAAAAGACACGGAGGATGAAGGGGTTGGCTCGCAAGAAGCAGCACAGGACGCCGATGGACGCGTTACCGTGACCGAGCAAGTGTCCCGTGAGCCTTGAAACCGCCGATCGGACCGCTTTATCGGCGGTATTTGCATCGCTTAACGGAAACCAAATTCGAGGACGGTTCGCGGTCGAGATTTCGGCGGCGTTAACCGGCTTTCCTACTAGCGTATGTATTAAACCACGTGCAAAATAATGCATCGCCGCTGCGATGTCTGCAGCTGCCGCTTGCTCCGGAAGCGTGCTCCAACCTCTTTCCGTTTCATCTAACGTCCACGCTTTCCCTTTTCGGTTCTCTCTGCCTTTTATGTATTTTTTTCTTTTTTTTCTTTCAACGTCCCTCTTCTTTCTCTATTTTCTGTTGGCTCTTTTCTTTTACCGAATCTTTCTCTCTATTCTTTTTCCCCCCTTCTTTTTCTCTTCTTCACTCTGTTTCTCACGTCATTTTCCTGACTTCTCTTTTCTGGGATTACCGTTCAAATTTCTCTCTTTTTGATATCTTTTCCTGGACACTCTCCTTTTACCTTGTTTTTCAGGTATTCTTTGACCTCTTCTCTACATCGTTTCATTTTTTTCCTTTCTCCCTTTTTCATCCAACTATTATTGGTTTTACTTTTTTACCTTTTCAGTACTTTTTAACTGCTTCCCTTTTTTTCTCTTTTTTCTCTTCTTTATTTTTCTACACATTTCCTATTTCTCTCCAACACTTTCTTCTCTCATTTTTAATTACGTTCCATTTCCCTCCTATTTTTTTGTACCTCATTTCTATCTCTCTTTTTTAATTTTTTGAGCTATCCTCTATTTTACCCGGTTCCCCTTTCAAGCAATCTCTCTTTGATCTTTTTTCTTCCCTTTTCATTTTCTTTACTGTTTTTAATCTTTCCACTTCTCTTTGCACCTCCACCCTTTTCTCTTTTATTTAGAATATTCGACTTTTTTTCTTTCTTTTTTGTCGCGTTCCCTTCGCTCCTTTTTTTATCACTCGTATTATTTCTCACCATCTTCTTATCACCGTCTCGTTCACTCCGTTCCGCAGCTCTTATCGCTTTCTCTTTCCTNTTCTCTTTGCACCTCCACCCTTTTCTCTTTTATTTAGAATATTCGACTTTTTAACCATCTTTTTTTTTCTTTCTTTTTTGTCGCGTTCCCTTCGCTCCTTTTTTTATCACTCGTATTATTTCTCACCATCTTCTTATCACCGTCTCGTTCACTCCGTTCCGCAGCTCTTATCGCTTTCTCTTTCCTCCTTCTTTCCCCTATCCTATTTTATTCCCTTCCTCCTCCTCCTCCTCCTCTTCCTCCCCTTTTCGCGGTCTCCGCAATGCCGCTCGGAACCTCCGGTTATATTTAGGTGAACTCTGGTATGATCCGTCGAAGTGACGGACGTGCGAGCGGATGGACGTACGGACGGATGTACGAACGGACCAGTCCTACCGACTGGAACCAGAGGGCTTTTACTATCCTGTCCGTTATGTCTGACGGCCCGCGACGCTAGCCTGCGGCTTCGACCTCGATGGATCGATATACGTCCATCCGGTCGCGCGCCAAATTCACGGGTCTATTTCACCGGCGCGCCACCGCGATCGCTGGGAAATTTCGAAAACGCCGCTGGCATCGTCGAATTTTTCAAAAACCTTCCTATCTCTCTGCGCCTCTGGCCGCCGGAACCGTGTCTGGTACGCTTCTTCCGGTTCCAGGTGTATTGTTACTGCGTCGACAGCGTCCGAGTCGAAGCTTCGACAATTATCCGCCGAAAAAGAGGATTCTTCTTTTTTTTTCCTTTATGAAATAATTTGAAGCAGTGGCAAGGTTTGAACACTTTCGTTGCCAGCTAATTTCACAGTTGCGCGTGTCAGAACGATACTCTGATTTTGTTTATTAACCCCTTGGGTACATTTGACGTCTGAGACACGTCATTCACTTTTTTCCCCTACGAGCGGATGACGTGTCTAAGATGTGAAACCAAAAATTAACATAATACGTTTCGGACGCCAATAGGCGCCAACAGTACCGGGTAGCCAACATGTTTCGGACGCCAATAGGCGTCAACAGTAAGTAGTCAAGGGGTTAAGAATAATTTTGTATTCTAAATTATCTAGTGGGAGTTAACATCTAGAGTGAGATACTTGTGGAGAGCGGCTAGTCGCCAGGAGTATCACAGTGGCATCTTATGAAGGGCGACTATAGTCGCCCGTAGTATCGAAAGGGTTAATAATAGTAAGCGAACGGAAAATTTGAAGATCGGAACGGCCGTCTGCTTTCACCACCCTGACTCGCGTACAACACGTCGTTCGCGACTTTGAGACATGAACATCTCTTTCCGGAGCAAATGGTTAACCCTTTCGCCACGAAGAGAGTATATATACGCTTTTAAAAATTAAGCAATCATCCGATATAAACGCGCATAGAATTATTCCTGTACCATAGAATTATTTATGTTTTCATTTACATATGACCTGCTATCACTCATTAACCTCTTAGGCACGACTGAACTTTACGCGGGGCTATTTCTCTGTAGGGCAGCGTTCGACGCGGATTACGCGTAAAAACGATACATACAGCGTTACAACGCGTGATGGACGATGCTATTCTCTACGCGAGTACATTGGAATGAAATTTTCGATGATTAAATTATCATTTTTCTAAATTTCTCAATTTTGAGAACGCCGTAGCGAAATGGTTAAGATGGTATCGAAAGATTTTTCAAGTGTGAAAAGACGGTTTTAGAGGGTTGGAAGGAGACTGAGAGAAAAGGAGTGCCTCTGAGGTTAAGTAGTTAGGTTTAGCGTTAACCGTGCTGTCCTCCTTGCGTCTATGTGCGACTAAAAAATTCTTAATTAAAAAAGAAATTGTTTTTCAAGAGATACGAATATGTGGTGCAATTGGGGAGGACAGCAGGTTTAAGAATGCGTGGGTACGTCTAAGGACCTGGTCTCCGAGTTTTGGTGCACGCAACGGTGAGAGTGCTTAAGGGTGGATGGTACTTGCTAGGGGGAGAAAGTTCAGTGTTTTCGGAGACGGTTTAGAGTGGTTTAACACTAGATTTACGGAACCCGTCAATTTGACGGATTTCTGATTTCATGCCGAGGTGCAATAATTATCTGTGTAGAAAATGTACACTCAAAACAGAATTTAAATGCAAGAAACGTACTAACTAAATCTGTGCGAATAAAAATCTATTAATTTCAAATAAAATGAACTAATGTTATTACAAAAAAAGCACGGTTCAATATACCCGTAAAATGGTCCGATTAATCCCCGTAAATCTAGTGTTAAAGGCGTATCAGTTTGTTACATTATCGCTGAACTGATTGTTTTATATACATATTTACCAGATCTCATCGATTATCGTAATTAAATCTTAATTTGGAATTAATTACGCAACGATTTTTTTAAACAGTACCTAAGTGGTCAAATAACCGGTTCATAATTTCTTATTGTATTCTTGAGTATTTTTCCTGATTTTGTGTCAAATAAAATTTTGCTAAAGTTAAAGATGTATTTTTTCAATCATCTATTATATAGTAGTGTTAAATCTCATTATTAAAATAAGAATAAACGAATACGAATTATATCATTTATAAATAATATTAATTATAAATCTCCCCATTTTATTTTACCTTTTACAAGGGAGAAGATAAAACTATTTAAAAATTATATTTAACAAATTACCGTTGCGAAAATTTTTATTAGCGCCAGCGGAAAATCGGTTCCACAATTTTCACCCAATTTATCTAGGAACAGCCTGTAAAGATGTCAATTTCCATGAAACTTAAACGAGAAATAGTTCGAGAGAATATATTTAACAGGTACTGTTTTATACCTATGCCAACCAGGTTACAGGTACGAAAATAGTTTCCTAGAATCATGAGTGAGGAATTTATTTTTACAAGCCTGAATTTATCAATTCTTTCATAAAATTACTCCACGTCCCATTCAACCCTGCCTCTTTCCAGAGTAAGATGATCAGTGACGATTTAAAAGCTACAAAAATACTCGCCGCGGAGCAAACAGTTTACTCGGTAACTTTATACATTATTTCACCGGTAGTCGGGCCACGGTGGCAGCCGTGGATTATTTTGGAAGGATCGATGGAAACGCGACTGTTCGACCAGCTCTTGGTTCTCGGATTTATTTCGGAGCCACCCATAATAATTCCTCATTTTTCCACTCCTGTTTGATACGATTCGTTGAAATATGTCACATTATGAATGAATTAATTATTTGATAGTAGTGCGTGCATAAAATGAAACGTTTACTAATTACATAAATAATAACTGCTGATTTTAACCTTTTTAAATATCGGAATTCTTTCCCATTATACTTGCGAATTGAAACTCCATGGAAATTAAATTGCTTCTTTTACGTATTTATTGTCATTAGACGATTTTTATGCATCCCTGGGAAATTTAAATGAAATTAATCGGAATTTTGGTTACTTATGATAAAAAAAAAATAAATTATACGCGATTACAATTTTTCAGCTTGATCTGAGGAAATAATAATTACTGAAAAGAAATTATGAACTAATAATTGCTATAAATAACCTGCTTGATAACAGATCAATGGTACGGTAATAAAATATGATAAAGAATATTTAAGACTTAGGATAAGAATAAATCTGAAAAATTTCAACTCTTTTGGTACCATAGAGCCGATACATCAGCTCTGTGGATTTTCTACAAAATGCATAAAAATTGTATCCTTTTCAAGCTATTTTTAAATTGCCCCCGGAAAGCTTGTAAGTTATTATAAAAATTAAAAAGAAGAAGCCATCCAGCACTCGTACTAATGAAAAAACTGTGATAAATAATAATGGAAAATAGTTTAAAGGGAAATTTTTCAGTATATTGTCGGATTGGAGAGAATCAACAGTATAAACGTAGACTTCACTAATTTTAATAGATACCTTAAAAATTGCATCTTTTTCAAGCAATTTTTAAATATATAAATAATAATAAAAAATAGTTTGAAGAGAAATTTTTCTCTATATTGTGGAATTGCAGAGAATCAACAATACAAATATGAAGACTTCATTAATTTTAATAGATACCTTAAAAATTGCATATTTTTCACAGCAATTTTTAAATTTATAAATACTAATAAAAAATAGTTTAAAGAGAAATTTTTCACTATATTGTCGAATTACAGAGAATAAACAATACAATTGTAAAGACTTCACTAATTTTAATAGATACCTTAAAAATTGCATAATTTTCTTTCGCAGCAACCCAAACGAAGTTTCGATATCAAAAAAAGTTGTTCTATTGTCTGAAAAAAATTCTTTTATCCGAGCACTTAGGCATTGTCCCTATGTTAATTGTGATACAGGATACTTCGTTGTCCGAGCACGAGGCATAGACACGCGTTTCGAGCGCGTTCGTCGCAACGTGGATGTATTATTTGTTGTCGGCTGCGTATGATGGTTGGCGAGAGCCGGTGTGCCGG
>SMSQ01022511.1:0-11184 GCA_019453375.1 Ctenoplectra terminalis | reverse complement strand
CCTTCCAACCAACGAGACCCGCGTTCCTTCCGCAGGACTTCTTTTCGGCTCCCAACGGTACAAATCCTGTTGATAGCCAGCCTCCCTTGATAGCTGGCCAGATTAAGTCCCAAGCTACGGTCAGCTATCGCGGCACCACTGTACGTTCATCGTGCACGAAGAAAATGGGTCGAAGTTGAGCGCGCCCCATAAAGGGAGCCACTCTCCGGGTCAGTAATAATTCGGAACGTACGTGAGCTCGAGCGACCCAGTCTCGACGTGCACACGATGCATTTTTCGCGGCGACTTCCGGTCGGGTTCTCCCCAGGGAGCCAGCCAGGCTAAATGGCGCGATGCTTACCGGAATTTACCATGGCCTGGCTGGGAATTATCTAGGGGGTGGGTTTCGCGTGGGTGGAGACAGAAACGAAGCTCGGGTCTTTTTATCGAGCGTACCTTTGATGAATTAAACAGGGTTAGGAGAACTTTTTTTTTGTCCATTTTTTTTCTTCTTTTTTTTTTAAACCGTGCTGATATTTTCTGTCGCGTAAAAATTTTTTGCACTCCATAAATTTGAAAGACTAAAGACAGTGGCTGCTTTGGTAACACTTTAAGCATTTTTTTGATCGTACCAAATTTTATAAACGGTATTAGTTTTATAATTTGTTGGACTTTGATGAATTAAACGGGGTTAGGCGAACTTTTTTTCTTTTAACGGTGTACATATTTTCTGTCGTGTGGAAATTCTTTTTTTTTTCTCTTTGCACCCGATAAATTGGGAAAATTAAGAACAGTGGCTGCTTTGGTAGCACTTTAAGTATTTTTTTTTATTATACGAAATTTTTTAAGTATTGTTTTT
The DNA here is from genome assembly GCA_019453375.1 of Ctenoplectra terminalis. Classification (NCBI taxonomy): domain Eukaryota; kingdom Metazoa; phylum Arthropoda; class Insecta; order Hymenoptera; family Apidae; genus Ctenoplectra; species Ctenoplectra terminalis. The sequence continues at coordinate 10,346 of SMSQ01022511.1, read as the reverse complement.
ATAATTTGTTGGACTTTGATGAATTAAACAGGACTAGGAGAACTTTTTTTTCTTTTTTTTTTAAACGGTGCGGATATTTTCTGTCGTGTAGGAATTCTTTTTTTTTTCTCTTTGCACTCGATAAATTGGGAAAATTAAGAATAGTGGCTGCGTTGGTAACACTTTACGAATTTTTCAAAACACTTTACGAGTTTTATAATTTGTTGGACTTTGATGAATTAAACGGGGTTAGGCGAACTTTTTTTCCTTTTAACTGTGCTGATATTTTCTGTCGCACAGAAATTTTTTTTTCCTTTTGCACTCGATAAATTGGGAAAATAAGATTTAGATTTTGTTAGATGGATTTAGTTTCGGTTACATTTTGTGCGTTTGTGTTGAATTAACAAGTTGAATGGATCTATTTAATTTAATGGATGCATGTGTTTTTACCGACTTGGAATTGAATTTAGAAAAACTAAATTTCCAAGCACCGAAATTAAATTTAGCAAAAATAAATTTCCAACTACCGAATGGAAATGAAATTTAGCAAAAATAAATTTCCAAGTATCGAATGGAAATTAAATTCAGCGAAAATATATTTCCAAGCACTGAACGGAAAATTAAATTTTGTCCCGCGATACGTGAAATTTGGCGAGATAACGGAGGCTTCCGTAAAAATTTTTAATAATCGCAACAATGCGTTATCAGGGAAACAATAAGATAACACAGGACTCTACAAAATTTTTAATAATTCCAACGATGCATATTATACCCTCGCTATTCGCGAACCAGGTTACTTTCTGTCCAAGCGAATTTGAAAAATGTAAGCTCTTCAAAAACGTCCAACTAGCAAACCTTTGGTCCCTACTCTAAAAAACGTTTTGGCGTAAAAAAAAACACTTCTAACCCTTTTTTCTTTTTTTCTTTTCTTTAAAAAGTTCGAAGATGTCTGAAGTTTTTCACGTTTCTTTTTTAATATTTTCGTCAATTTAAAAACACAATAGAAATACATCGGAAAAAATAAATTACTTGGTAAATAAGAATAAATTAATCCTCTATGGGACCGTGTGACTTAAAAGTTACAAACCGATGTATCTTTATTTAAAAAAATTAATTTTCTTTAGTTATCGCTGCGCTATTAAATTTGATTACCGTACCGACACCACAATCCATCTACGGTACTTATCAGTTTAAATATTTTCAGATCAAAGTGAAAAACTGTGATCAATCGTAATTTTTTCTTCGATAAGCAGACAAAATTCGGGCTACAGAGAGTTAAATCGCGGCTGTCCGTTTTTGGAGCACCGATGCTTGGAACAAAAATTATACACCGTTTGACGCAGGTTCATAAATATTTGCAGTCTTCGCGATTGTCATAATACTACCTCATGAAGAAACTATGCGACGCCGCTCCTCCATGAGTCAATACGTTGGAAACACTCGGTCGGAATAGCTACTACTATCAGAGGCGGATTAAACCAGCGCGGGGCCTGTGGCAAATGATACCAGGAGGCCCTATTTCACAGAAAGATTTTTTACAGAAAGATCGTCAAAGATATTTTGTATTTCGAAATATTATGAAGCGATCGGAAAATTAAACGACACGCTTGCTGGTTTTTAACCCTGCGACGACATTATAATTTGATTCCTAAGTCGAATTGTCATCTCTACAACGACAAATAAATACGAGGCGCCAGTGCGAAGTTTCGTGGATTATTTGTCTCTTTTCTATTTTATTTTCTGTTTAATTGTTTAGATATTTAATTTACAATCTCGCTCCATACAGAAATTATCCTTCACCTGCCACGACTCAAAGTGTTAAGTTATATAAATACATCAACTATATATTCTAGTTAATATATTTTATGTTTGGCCCCAAAACAACTCATCTTCTCCCAATGTGTCGAAAGGAAGCTAAAAGATTGGACATCTCCGATTTAAACCATAATCTTCGCCAAGAATGGAGTTAACCCTTCGTGGACGAATCTCGCCGCTGCGACGACATTATAATTTGATTCCTAAGTCGAATTGTCATCTCTACAACGACAAATAAATACGAGGCGCCAGTGCGAAGTTTCGTCGACTATTTGTCTCTTTTCTATTTTATTTTCTGTTTAATTGTTTAGATATTTAATTTACAATCTCGCTCCATATAGAAATTATCCTTCACCTGCTTGAAAGGGTTAACTTATATATATTTACTTATTGGTAAAAAAAAAAATAAATATCAGGTTGTCCCGAAAGTTTCTTTCGTTATCTTCGCGCAATAACTTCATTTTCCAATGTTTATATAAACATAAAGCCTTATTCGTTAAACAAACGATATCACTATCATTATCAATTATAAGTTTCTGGAGGTATTCATAGTGTGATTTAAACCCGTTTATGTTCCACTGGATAATTTTAGAATTCATTTGTAAATTTATCTGGTTCGATAAATGTTTGTTAGAAAAATAACAGAGCAAAATAGATCTAACATAATGATATATTGTAAAACATAAAATATGCATCCATTGCTTATGAATAAAACGAAAGAAACTTTTGGGACAACCTAATAATATAAACGAAAATTAATACACTGCATATTTCGATCTTAACGCGTGGCGCGAGCACAGTACAGTACAGATATTTTGTCTTTCGCGACGCTTGCTCTCAGAACGGGAAAAAAGAAACATATATTAGGGATGCAAACCTCCCTTCATATTTTTAGAAAAATTTGGTACTCTAATTCGTCTATGCGTGGCGGAGGATCGTTTCTCTTCAGTTGTTTCACGGCGTCTTTTGCATTGCGAACGCATCGACGGTTTACTCTTCGAATAACGCGATTTTCACACTGGTAATTATTTTCTGTTCGATTCTTATCACTGGAACTACCAAAGTGGTCAAAATGACCCGTTTGTAATTTTTACAGAAATTTTATAAATTGACTATGGCATCTCTGTGATTTTCTGTTAAAAACGTACACAAAGCTTTATTTTTCCCTCGCATCGCGTATTTTTTTATATACCGTTCATTATGATTTTTTCGATAGAAATAAGTATGCTTTGATCGTCGGTAATTCTAACCCATTCGCTGCCAAGGAATGCAATGCATGACACCCTGTCAAAGACGAGTATACTCGTCCTACTTTATATATGTTATAACATGCAGGCTTTTGAATTAGCAAATTTTTTTCTGGCCACAAACATAAATATAGAAATGTAAAAAACTTGAAAAAATACTAGAGATAGAATTTTTTACAAAAATTATACTTTATTTCTTATTTAAAGAGAATGATCGTTTACAAATTTAAATTAAGCAAAAATCAACTGGCAATGGGAATGACTTCGTATAATTTAGGCTTGACAGCGAATGGGCTAATATTATATATGCATTTCTGAATTATTCTATTTTCACTGCGCGGTATCAGACTTTCGCTCGCAGAAAAATATTTCTTCGAAGCAAAAATATTCGTCGACGATAGCCAAGACTTACAAAATTTTAACTAAATATTTTGAAAATGTAGAGTTTCAGATGTATGAAAAAAAAAAAAGGGAAAAAATTGTATCTTAGCGCATAGATGTATGATTGAATAAGGAAGGCTAGAAAAATAATTATATAGCGCGCTAAGACAGGTTTTTCATCGAGACATCGCGACATTAATGAAAGCGTGCAAACAAGTTTCGCAAGAGGAGCATCGTTAATCGAGTTTCGCTGGAAATTATCGTTTCGCGTCTATTTTCCTTATTTGCGTTCTCCAACGGAGAAAGACAAGCGAGCGCGCACGTCTACCGTCGTAGCAAAATTAACGTAAATAGAATTACCCTTCTGCCTTCTCAGCCCTTCTACTAATTTCTACCGTTTACCTTTGCCACGTTATTTTCGTCTTTTGATCAGGATCGAGAGCAGACTGTTAAATCAAAGTTTATCAATCTGTTAGTTTTAGAAATTGAAAGATGTTGAAAATATTCTGGTACTGTAATTTTCAGTTTCTGGAATATTTATATTTTTTTCTTGTTACTTTGATCTTCTGTAATTTAAATTTTATCTTCTTGCGATAGAAAAGAAATTAAATTGGAATACTGTTAATATTTTTTGGTTACTTTAAATTTCTGTAAACTATTGTAAAATTTTATCTTCTTGCGATAGAAAAAAAATTAAATTGGCATAGTGTTAATATTTTTTTGTTACTTTAAATTTCTGTAAACTAAAATTTTATCTTCTTGCGATAGAAAAGAAATTAAATTGGAATACTGTTAATATTTTTTGGTTACTTTAAATTTCTGTAAACTATTGTAAAATTTTATCTTCTTGCGATAGAAAAGAAATTAAATTGGAATACTGTTAATATTTTTTGGTTACTTTAAATTTCTGTAAACTATTGTAAAATTTTATCTTCTTGCGATAGAAAAGAAATTAAATTGGAATACTGTTAATATTTTTTGGTTACTTTAAATTTCTGTAAACTATTGTAAAATTTTATCTTCTTGCGATAGAAAAAAAATTAAATTGGCATAGTGTTAATATTTTTTTGTTACTTTAAATTTCTGTAAACTAAAATTTTATTTTCTTGCGATAGAAAAGAAATTAAATTAGAACAGTGTTAATATTTTTCTGTTACTTTAAATTTGTGTAAACTAAAATTTTATTTTCTTGCGATAGAAAAGAAATTAAATTGGAATACTGTTAATATTTTTCTGTTACTTTAAATTTCTGTAACAAAAATTTTATTTGCTTGCGATAGAAAAAAGTTTAAATTGGTTAAAATTTTTTTTTTTATTTTAATCTGAAACTATAACTCTGCGAATATGATTTTGTATCGATAAAGTATAATAGTACAGTGATGAATGAACAGGATATGATAATAATCCTATAACTTTCTTTTTTTATTCGAGAAAAATAAAATATTTGAACCTAATTTTCCTGATTTCTATATTTAATAAAATAATACTTTAATCTCGCCTATTAAATACGAAATTTTATATGCAATAAAATACTATTTTTCACAACTACAAAAATCTGCAACGCTCCAATTTTCCTACTAAAAATAAACAATAAAACGTTAACTAACTTTTTACCAAATAAAATACACAAGTTTATTTACAGCTACCATAAGTTAATTTATCAACTGTTCGATTCCCAATGTTTTCAAAATTTCGAAAGCCCAATGTTATTTAATAATCATATTAATATAACTATTTGTTAATATTACATATAATAGGTACGAATAAAAATTAGATTCCAAAAAAAAGTAATAAAAAAATAAAAATAAAAATAAAAATATTCTTTTTCAAGATAAAATAACGTAGAAAAATATTTAAAAAAATTGTAGAGTTAATCACCAACACATCGAACGATAAATTAAAATACTTGCTATACTCTGTTCGAATGGAGGAAATGCTGGAAGACGACTTAAAAATCGAAACGTCGAACGCAGTTTCCAATTTTCTCGCTCGCGCGAGCCGAACCCTCCTTTATTAACTCATTGCTATTCTAATATCGAAATGCCTGGATCCGTTCGAGTCGCATTGCACCAGCGAATGCAATCACCTGCATACGTGGCGTCGAATGCCTTCCAACCTAGAATCGCAGATATCCCGCCATAGGGATACCGCACAATGCGCCATTTCCGCCTCGGTGTGCCTGCGTTTATGGGTTGCATCGCGGCTATAACGTGTCACGTGCGCTTGGGAAATTTATGCCAGCGATAATTATTAAAGACTGGACGTAAAATGATCTGTCCAATTAATTTGGCGCGGAATTTTGTCAAATTCAAATCTGTGGAAAGTTGAAAAATATATTTGCGGATTGTAAATATGTATTGTTATACAATTTAATATTATTATACAATATAATAGTATTATACAATTTAATATTATTGTACTATATAATAGTATTATACATGTTTATGACTCATATTAATTTTTTTTAAATTGTATATATATGTTATTATACAATATAATTGTATTATAAAATTTAATTTCATTATACAATTTAATATTATTGTACAATTTAATATCGATATTATTTAATTTAAAATAATGTATTATAAATGTTTATGACTCGTATTAATTTTTTTTTTATATAATACAAGGCTTTTTCTATTTTAATAGGAAATTAATAGCAATTAATATTCCCAGCACAACTTTATCATTGAGAAATGGACTTTGAAAGAGTACAACTGTGGTATTAATAATCATGAACAATGAAGCGAATAACTGCAGATTGTAAATATATATTATTATACAATTTAATAGTATTATGCAATATAATAGTATTGTACAATTTAATATTATTATACAATATGATAGTATTGTACAATTTAATATTATTGTATAATATAATAGTATTATACAATTTAATATCAATATCATTTAATTAAAAACAACGTATTATAAATGTTTACGACTCGTATTAACTTTTTTCTTAAATAATGCAAAGCTTCTTCTATTTCAATAGAAAATTACTAGAAATTAAAATTCGCAGCACTACTTTATCATTGAGAAATGGACTTTGAAAGATCACAGCTGTGATATTAATAATACTAAAAAATGAAGCGAATAACCACAGCATCTAGCTTATTACGAGTAGTTTGTCAGCATAATAACAACAATTGCACAATAACCTCGTACCAGTTAATCGAAACTAAATATTTTTAACAAAATTTTAACGAGCTTCTACAGAATCCCTCTGTCGCTAATTAAACCTTCGTAAAAAAGCAAAAGAAAAGAAACACAATAAAAAGAAAAATTTTATGCACAATTTTAAGTTACTAAAAATTAAGGTTACAACGAAAAATTTTTACCAGCTACTGCAATTATATTAATTATAACGTAAAGGGTTAAATCGCATTAAGCTCGCAAGAAATATTACTCTTCCTGCAATTTACACTTTAAAATGCTATAATTAACGATAACTGATCGATAGTCTAGTAAAAGCTTGCACTACATAAATTCCACTAGCCGATACCTCGGCTGTAACAATAATATTGCGATTAATAAAACGTTGAAAGTTTGACTTAACGTCACAATTGTACAAAAAGGAAACCACGTTGGCGACCGCGCAATCTAACGATAATTAATAAATCATATTTAATTATCCCTGTGCTCGTGATTTTTTTAAGTTCCACTATCGTCTGGAAATTAATCACTGCACTACTAGCGCCGCCAAGCGACAAATCGATAGGCGACTTCTAAATATACCAAGAACCACATCGTGGAAAGAATTATCCTGATAAGACTTATCGCCGATCCGCTCAATAAAACCGGTTCACGATGCCGTTTAATTAACGATCATCGATCACTCGAATCATCGAGTTAATTGCACATTAACCTCCTTTTCCGCTCGATCGAATATCTTGTCTAACCGTTTTCCGGAATTCTTTCTTGATTCAACGTACTGAAATTTTTATTTCTGCCAATTTCAGTGTCTTTTTTTTTTCTGCCAATTTCAGTGTGTTTTTTTTTTATTTCTACGAATTCCAGTGTTTTTTTTTCTACCAATTCCAGTGTTTTTTTTCTTCTACCAATTTCGGTGTGTTTTTCTTTATTTCTACCAATTTCAGCATGTTTTTTTTTATTTTTACCAATTTCAGTGTATTTTTCTTTATTTTTACCAATTTCAGTGTATTTTTCTTTATTTCTATCAATTTCAGTGTTTTTTTTATTTCTGCTAATTTCAGTGTGTTCTTTTTTATTTCTACCAATTTCAGTGTGTTTTTTTTCTACCAATTTCAGTGTTTCTTTTATTTTTACCAATTTCAGTGTGGGTTTTTTTTATTTCTACCAATTTCAGTGTTTTTTGTTATTTCTACCAATTTCAGTGTTTTTTTTTCCACCAATTTCAGTGTTTTTTTTTTCCTACCAATTTCAGTGTTTCTTTTATTTTTACCAATTTCAGTGTGTGTTTTTTTTATTTCTACGAATTTCAATGTTTGTTTTTCCTACCAATTTCAGTGTACTTTTATTTATTTTTATCAATTTCAGTGTGTTTTTATTTATTTCTACCAATTTTAGTGTTTTTATTATCTGTATAAATTATAGAATTTTTTTAGTTGATTTTTCGTGTAAATTAACCAAAAAGATAGAAAATAATCTTTCCAAAGATTAAGTAAGTTATATTAAAATTAAGACAGATAAACTAAGTTAGGTAAATTATGTGAAAATTAATTTAATCAAGTAAATTATCCGAAAACGATTTAAGCGTCGTTGAAAAAGTTGTAAACGGTAGAACGGTTTATTGGACACGTAAAAAAAATAAGGTTAACGCAACGAATTTATTTCACAGAGATCAATTGAACTAGTTCCATACATTTATCGATTATTTATTTTCTCTGAAAATTTACACACGTGGTAATTACCGAAAACTCGTGATAAATAATTCAAGTTGCGAAACGAAACCGTTCACTTATGGGAAAATAAATACCGGATCGATGTATCAAATTAATTAAATTATAAAATTTACGTTCGTTTCCTTCTCCCTAAAAAAAAAAAAAGTAATTATATTTCTAATATTTATTTTTCTACGCTCGCATCGTTCATCGTTTCAACTCCTCAACTCCGAACGAATTTCATCGAAAATTAACTAAAAATTGTGTAATTTGTTAAAACCGTCGGAACTTTATTTAAAATAAACATCCACTAATTTTCCAACGAATTAAAAAAGAGAAAAAGAAGAGAAGGAAAAAAAAAAAATGGAAGCAATCAACGATGGGCGAAACGAACGACAATTTTCCAGTCGAAAGGCTGATTCGTAACGCGCCATGCTCGCGAAACTGGAATTTAAACAAAATCGCTAACAAACCAGTAACCATTCAGATATTCGGATAAAAGAGCGTTTCATCGAAATATGCAGCGGCGAATAAACATCCGATCGGCTTAAGTCACTGTTTCAAACAATGTTTCCGCGTATTTTGTCGGCGAACGTCATGCTTTTTCCTGGAAAAAAAAAAAATCTTGCCTTTCTGATCGAAACAAACTATTATAAAGCGAAACTTTCCTCGTTGTTTCGACGCTGTTTTTAAGTGCTCGTTATTGTGGGATTTTTTAGCGATTAAAAAATATGTTCCAGCTATCGAAATAAATGTCCTCGAATTTTTTGTAAATACGTAGAATTGCACGGAATATAGTAATGATAATTAATCAATGTGTATGTATGTAGCTAGTAATAATTAGAGGAAGTGAAATTATATTTTGTTGAATGTTGAATATTAGGTCTTGTGTAACGTAGAAATACAGGAAATGTTTAAATAAAATTGTTATACCGGTTGTCGCGATTCGAGTTGCGTTGATCGAAGTGGCGAGTGAGAGAGATTTCTTGAGTGCAAAGAGTTAAGTTTTATAGAATTATTCCGGTTTGATAGGAAAAAAGGGGAAAAAAGAAGAAAATGTGAAAAATAGAAAAAAAGAAAATATGAAATATAGAAAAGAAGAAAATATGAAAAATAGAAAAAAAGAAAATTTGGAAAATAGAGAAAAAGAAAATTTGAAAAATAAAGAAAAAGAAAATATGAAATATAGAGAAAAAGAAAATTTGAAAAATAGAGAAAAAGAAAATTTGAAAAATAGAGAAAAAGAAAATATGAAATATAGAGAAAAAGAAAATTTGAAAAATAGAGAAAAAGAAAATATGAAATACAGAAAAAAAGAAAATATGAAAAATAGAAAACAAGAAAATATAAAATATAGAAAAAAGAAAATATAAAATATAGGAAAGAAGAAAATATGAAAAATAGAGAAAATAGAGAAAAAGAAAATTTGAAATATAGAAAAAAGAAAATATAAACTATAGGAAAGAAGAAAATATGAAAAATAGAGAAAATAGAGAAAAAGAAAATTTGAAATACAGAAAAAAGAAAATATAAAATATAGGAATGAAGAAAATATGAAAAATAGAAAAAAAGAAAATATAAAATATAGAAAAGAAGAAAGTATGAAATATAGAAAAAAAGAAAAGAACAAAATATGAAAAATAGAAAAAAAGAAAATATAAAATATAGAAAAGAAGAAAGTATGAAATATAGAAAAAAAGAAAAGAACAAAATATGAAAAATAGAAAAAAAGGAAATATGAAAAATACACAAACGAATCCAGGACCGATTCAAAGTTAAACAACCAGCGACGAAAATGACGGTTAAACCGAACTAAATGTTTTAATTACAGGAAGATTTTCGAGGGACAAGTCTCGATTGTAACAACACAGCACGAAACGTGTCGCCGTTTGACTTTCTACTCCATGTTTCTCTCCGCGAATCGGATTCATGGGGGCAGATGAGATTCAGACGAGGGTGTGCCCGGTCGAATTTGCATCAAGATTATTCGGTTGGCTCGAGAAGTTCGGCTCTGTGCGGGTATGCTGAATTTCGCATAGAAAAGGGACCGTTGAGAGGA
>SMSQ01022510.1:0-15475 GCA_019453375.1 Ctenoplectra terminalis | reverse complement strand
TTTCCTGGATTTTTCTCTAAACAAATGATTTCTGAAAAATGGTGAAGCAGGATCCAGGCCGGTTATACGACCTAGAAGAAGATTCTTCCTCTTGAGGACTTCCGAGGCACAGCCAGCGACGTGAGCCCCGAGGCTGAAGCCGATCACGTGAATCTTTTCAGGAAGAGTACCCAAATTGATGGTATCCAGAAGAACCAGGCCCAATTGTCGACCTACAAGTTCGGTGTTCGCTACTGCTACGGAATAAGTCGTTGCTGCTCCTCTCGTCCAGTCGAGTACCAAGACATTCGCGTCTTCCTAACAAATATTTTACGAAGAAACGAAGCTACAGTTGATCGACAATCGAACGATTGCTTGTTTCGTCTTAATTACCACGTCCAGAAAAGCCTGTGCCAAGAGAACCGCGCCAGCATCGCTACCGCTTCCTTTGTATCCGTGTACCACAACTTTCAAAGGTTTCGCTGATTCAAATCGCGATTGAAGAATCGATCTAAAATCATCGCCGTACCGAAGGCTGTCAGGAGATTCCCTCCTCGAACGGGTATACAATAAAAATCTTGTTTGAATCACACTGGGATGCTCTGGTGGTCTTTTCAGCGTCAAATGAGGCGGTGGATCCGCGAAGCAGCCGACTAAATCTGTAATTTTTTACCCGTTTTTTATATTTTATTAAATCAATTATAAACTTATTTTCGTACTGTCCATACCAAAGCAGATTTTGGGCTTGAAATTTTCCCGTGCAACTCCCATTCGACGCAACATCGGTCGGCTCCTTCCTGGGAGAAGTTTTACTGAAAAATAAAAAATTATAAAATACAAAATGAATAAAAATTTTCTCTAATATTTATTTCCATTGATGCTTACTTACCGACACGTTTAGTCTCGATGACACAAAGACAGAGAAGCATTAAGAATATCGTGTGTTTTACCAAGACGAATCGCATCTTTCATTCAACTTTCGGCGAGTCCTCGGCGCATCTGATGAAGGCTATTAGCTTTTTACTCTCTTCCCTCTTACTCCTCCCTTTCTTCAAACTTCTTCTCTTCTCCCTGATGTTCTTAGCGTTTTCTAACGCTTTCTTTTGTACCTGCAATCTGAAAGCGATGCCCTGCACAAGTGGCTCGGGAAACTCTTTTTTTGCCAGCTCCCTGTTATGGCAAAATACTGTATTAAACCGTCCTTTTGCGCAATCGGTTTGCCTTAGTGAGCACGCGACAATCAATTTACCATTCACGTTGGTTCTATTTGCTCGTATAACATTCTGTTTGTTCTATTATTTTTTACTCAATCATGTACCTCTCTCGTTAAAAAATATAAAAAAACTATTGTTGAAAAAAACATTTTTTTTTCTTAAAATTGTGGAAATGTGGAAATTCACAAATTTCTATCTTAACGTGGTATTTTTCAACCCTTGGATAGATGAAACAAAAAATAGTTCCATAATAAAACATAAATTAAACTATATTTCTATAAAGTACGTACAACTGATCGCAATACTTTCCATTGGTCGCGCTGATTATGGCCCCCTTTTACACCATGCAACGTGATGTAATATTTGCAGCGTTTCGCATGTACAAATAACGGCTCACTGCGTACATACATAGAAACCTACAGCTTTCACTCAGCGGATTTCAACAAGATTTACGCGGGGAGGAAAACAGCGAGCCATCTTTTCAACACAAAATGCAGATTTATGGAAATCAATTATCAAAGTTTAAATTATATAACATTTTCTAGGATCTCGTACCGAAACCTTGTCGAGTGAAATCTCGAAGCTGGAACAGGATTTCAAATCAAAGCGTTTGCGTTTAGGGAGTTGAAAGTTATACACGTTTTTTCTTCTAAAGGTCTGGTAAACCAGATAGACGAGTTTCACGTTCATATCTTAACCCTTAACTGTTGAGGGGAAGGGGTCTGAGGAGCCCCATGAAACTTAAATTCGTCAAGCGAATACTGACCGATGCTCATTCCTTTTGGTCCTAAACTTTTCTCTAAAATGAACAGAAACAAACAATTATTTGAAATAAAAAAATGAGTTTCCCCACGGAAAGGAATTAGAATTGCAACATTGACATGAATTAGGGCTAAAATAATTTGTTAGGATGACTGATGACAATTTTTTTTCGACGTACGAAATTAAAAAATATAAGATAAATATGAAATGTTTTTTGAGGTAAATATTTTCAATGTTTATCAGTAATTGCTGTGTGTAATTTCTCAAAAATAATTGCAGGTGTTCTTACAATGATTAATAAAATCGATCATTGTAATCAGCTACCGTGTACACATAATTTTCTCGAGTATGAAAAAAGTAAAGAGTTTTGTATACTTGCAGAGATAAGCGTGAATACATAGAAATTGCTTTTCGCAGTATCAATAAATAATTAATCTTCCTAGCGATCGTATCGGCAAGTGGATTGTTTGTTTAATAGACCCTTGGTCCACCGATAGTCGATGATAATCCGATCTGTTATTTTTTTACACAAATACATTTATAAATAATTCTTTATATATTGATACGAAATTACTCGAGATACTCAAAGACGTACCACTCGTGATGATGTTCAAAACATCTTTTGTTTTATGTTGCGTACTGCCGGTAATCTTAGGAGTACCATTTTCCAAATTACAAAATGAGTTTAACGAATTTCCTCAAGACTCGTTGAAGGTTCCAGACCCTGTGAGTAAATTGTACCGCAAATTATCCTAATATATCGTATCGTCTCATAATTAATTCGAGTATTTTAAAATATCGAAAATGAGTTTCTGAAAAGTGGAGAAAAATGTATCGATCAACTTTATAAATAAATTACTCGATCTAATCCTTTTTGATAAAAGAAAAATCACGGTTCTTATAGGATTACCTAAATAATTTTCGTTCGCACTAAAGTGGACATAAATATTTCTGCAGGCAGAACTTGCACAACAAGCAGGATACGTAGCATCACGTCATGAAGTCGTTACAGAGGATAGGTATATTTTACAACTGCACAGGATCAATGGATCGAGTCAAAACCCTCCGTCCGCTAATAGGCCGGCTGTATTGCTTGTCCACGGACTTTTAGATTGCGGAGCTTCGTGGCTTTTGGCAGGTCCTGAAAAAGGTTTAGGTACTGTCGAGTTACAATTCACGTTTTATTATAAAATGGTAGATTTTGTATAAAAGAAAATAAGACAGATACGAATCAATTTATTTGACTTACATCTTTTAGAAGAATCAAAATTCAATCTTCGTTATTTTTCAAAATTTTAGGTTTCATTTTAGCAGATCGGGGATACGATGTATGGTTGGCCAATGTACGTGGTACCAGGTACTCTCGAAGGCATTTGGACTGGACCATTTCGGATAATGATTATTGGAAATTCAGGTATACATAATTATCTTGGTAACCGGTAGATACCGATTAACGAACGAATTTCTTACCGCTACGGTATCGTTTAATAAAACAATGGACAATTTGTTTCTTGGTATAGTTGGCACGAACTCGGAGTATACGATCTTCCAGCGATGATCGACTATATCCTCAATGAAACTGGGAGGGAAAAGATTTTCTACATATCACATAGCCAGGGTGGTACGGCTTTACTTGTGATGGCCAGTGAACGACCAGAGTATCAAAAGAAGATTACCGCCGCTTTTCCTTTAGCTCCTGCGGTCTTCATGTCTAGAACGACAAACATTTTAGGCCGATTATTAGCTCCTATTGCTGACAACATCAATGTACAGTTCATAAACTCTATCAACTATTTTTTGTATCAATGCAGAAGACAATCGGTAGAACTTCTTTTTCCTTGATTTTTTCTACAGGCTGTTGCGGATTTGATAGGCCTCTACGAATTTAAGCCATCGGGAAAGCTTATACAGGTACTTGCAAAACATATATGCCAGGAGGATGCACTCCTACAACCAATTTGCGAAAATATTATATTCTTAGTTGATGGATTCGGTGATAAAGAATTGAATATGGTAATTATTTTCATTCAAAATAAACAGTGTAACATAGAAATCTTATTAAACTTGATTTTTAATTTGCAGACCTTGCTGCCTGTTATTGCACAATATGACCCTGCTGGTGCATCGACCAGGCAATTTGTACACTTTGGCCAATCAATTAATTCAGGTGAGTATTCGGTAACATAATTTTTTTTAATCTGTTCCTTTTTATTTTCTAAATTATGTTCTTCCTTTTTCACAGGCAAATTCCGGCAATTCAATCATGGTTTGTTCGGTAACTTGAGGAAGTATGGAAAAATACATCCTCCAGATTACAACCTTAAAAATATAAATATGCCAGTGCATTTGTATTATAGTGATAACGATGTGATGGTCGACGTTCCGGTTAGTATGGCGCTTACTCTGAAACTTTATATCTTTCTCTGTTTATTATTTTTATTCTGTTTTTGTAGGACTTACTTCAGCTCTACAGGGCACTGCCTAATGCTACAAAACACTGGGTACCATATGAGTCTTTCACGCATCTTGATTATCTATGGGGCAAGCATGCAAAACCTTGGGTATACGAGCGAGTTATATCTTTTATGGCACATTACAGGAATTAAGTAGTAATAGTTCCATATAATTAATTCAAAGCTTAAACATACATTTTCTTTATATTGTTATAATACTTTAATAAAAAATATGAATCACTGCAAGAATACTTTTCTTTTACACTTATCAATAATAACTAGGTTTATGAATTTATTTAATTTGACTCTTTTTCTACTTCAAATTGAATTATAGCGTCATATCTATAGTCATAGGAGTTATTTTCCTTTCTCGCAGGTGGTAAGGAATAATCAGTATTTCCCTAATACGCATTAAATTGAAACATAAATTGATATATATTCTACCGTGGAATGAAATTATTTATTTCATTCTCAGAGTAGTTTTAAACAATCTTAACAAAATGATACCACTATTGTACTGTTAAAAATTATTTTTCGATGTATTTTGCGTGGGCCGTGTCCTGCGGCACTGCAATGCAAGTACGACCCGACTCGGAATCGAGGCAAGCCTCGATTTCCGAAAAATTTCAAAAATAAGTTTAATATTCTGACTTCCCAATGGGAAGTGTATCAGATATTAAGCTGATAAGAACAGATACTACACTTTGATCTTAGCCATAGGCCGAGAAGCGATGACTAATCGTGTTTCAACAGCCTTTTTATCTGTTACTGAGAAAATAAAGCTTGCGAGAAAGTAATACTTCAATATTTCATCTAGCGGTGAACATAAGAGTTAGCGCTTAACATATTTGTAGATTCGTGTATAGAGGACGCGTGAAATTATTTTAAAATCATTATTCGTTTACAGTTTCAATAATTAATATGAAATTATAGCCAATTAATGCTATTGATTTCAATCCCGAAATCAAGATATCGTATCGAATAATATCAGACGTGAAGATATTAAATTTAATCAATACTTGTTTGGATACTTTACAAATGTATCGCTTGTGATTTATACGTGGGTTATCTAATAGATTATCGTTGAAGTACAATACCAAATGTTCCATAATTTTCTTCGACTTGTCATTAATAAAACACTCCTTTAATATAATATTCCTTTTCATTTCCATTCGGAAATTTACTATTTCGGAAAAGAAAAGAAAATTAAAAATGTTATAAAAGAATTTATTTTATAATGTCATACAGTATGCAATATAAAATTGACCTGTGTGTACCTTTTTTCAAATAATCATTCTTGAATTGCCATTACAAGAATTATGTTAGCCATGTCCCAAATATTATTCATATTTATATCTATTAACTGTGACAGTTTTAAAGCAACAACATTTGCTGTTTCACCGTCTGCGTATGAAAAAAATGTTCCACAAAGAATAACAGAAGCTCCTAAAAATAATACATTTGACTCTAATGTCATGAGACTTCTCTTTTCCTGCTGAGTTCTTGCAACATGTCCTTGAATTAAACATTGCAAATGAGAGTACAACTTCTCCCTCTACAAGCATGTGTTCATTTTATTATTCATATAATATTATTACCCTGAAAATGTTAATAAAAAAAATACAAACCTCCAGATAAACTAAATCTAATAAACTTATAGTAAGCTCTTGCATATTTGGATTATTCTTTAGTCCTGTTGCAGCCATAAGGATCTCTATGCATTTTTGTGGAGTACAAAATGGCATTCTGAATCCAACAGTTTTAAATACCTTATACTCTGATGAAAAAACTATATTGTGCGTGTATTCAGATTTTTTATCTATCCACCGTAAAATATTAAGTACCTATATTAAAAAAAAAAATTAGGTACCACTATTGATGAATTGATGATCAAATATTGTATATGTACTTGCGAGATTCTTAAGTTTTTAGAATGTGAATCCATTTTACTTGCTAATTGCAAACAGGACATGAGATATAGTTTTGATTGATTTGATATCTTTTTACAAACTTGAGACCAAGAATTTTCTGTTTGGTGAGCATTTTTATATACTTCCCAGAAGTAATTGCACATAAATTTATCATACAAGTGAATGGCAATGTATCTAGTATCTGGTCCCAAATCAAGATGTTCTGTTATTTTAAATATTGCATTAACAATTGGAACTGGAATAGCTAAAATTTATAAAAAGTTAAATATTTATTTATTTAAAAGATTAGAAATTAAACAATATTTGATGCATAGAAATTTTGTTATAAGTTTATTGAATTAAAATATGAAGTTGAGATCAGTGAAGGGATATAATTTTGAGTATAGCAATTACCTATAAATGGCATATAAAATTCGTCTTCAGTTTTGATAAGATTTTCTTGTACTTTCATAACTGATTGAAGTCCCTCTAGCCAATCATCGAGTAAAGGTTCTGCGTTAGGTAAACATTTGTTTTTAATATGAAAATTGAGGTTCATTGTTTTGTGTTAAACATCTACATTTCTCTGACAATATTATTATTGATTTAAACTTATCATAATTACCAATATAAGCGGTATCAAAATCCATTTGCTCTTAGTTCAATTCTTTTCTAATATAATTATTAATAAATATTATTTAATTAAAATTCACGGTTCACGCAATGTTACTTTTTAAACAGTTTACATTATACTATTTCGACGAAGCTGATTGGTAAATTATAGGTCACGTGACATATCTCGCGATATATCGCAGATACATCTTCAAGTTTCAAATTGGTTTGAATTTATTTCGCTTATCGTTAAAAAGAAATATTTACAATTATAACAAACTAAAAATTTTAGGTCTCGTGAATGTGTGAAAAAAATTTTATTTAATATATATGTACATTTTAGTAACCGATAAACTTTATTCTACATTCATGGTTTGATCTTGATGCTGCAACTCTGTTAATAATAAAGGTTCATATGTCCATTTTGGAAATACGCGTTTATATAAATTCATCAAAATGGTGTCCTGCGACTTTAGTTGACCATTAAATACACATTTCATATGACCGTGTGTACCTAAAATAAAAATAATATATCACTCCTTTGAATCAATTAAATGTTAATTATCAAGAATTACCTACCCAATGGTTCTTTTATGTGTCCTCTTCGACCACATTTCGTTCTCAGTTCAACTGGCTTAAACCAATTTATATCTTCCCGGTGGAAGAACATAAATCTTATAACTGCTGATCGTTTGTGTACTTTATACGGGTGACCGCTAAGAACAACTCTTTTTACAACTATTCTATCTGGATTTGCAGATAACACACTTCCAGTTGCAATTAGTTCCTACAAAAATACCATGTTTTAACAATATGGGATAGAAGAACCGTACAACTTGCAATCATCATTTCCTTACCAACGATTTGTTCAATTTTTCAACATAACATAATACTGGACACGGTGGGAAAATAATCGGTGCATATATACTTGCCACGACAGTACTTTCTGGTTGAAAGTATCGCTCGTACTGAAAAGATTTTTAATTTTAATAGAATAATGTAATAAAATTTATAGAAATATTATTTTTTAATAATACCTTATGTTTGTTTCCATTTGTGTGTTGACTAAATATCGGACACGCAGTGAATCTTCTGAATCCACATTGGAATATTAATCTTTCCTTAGATTTTACTGGTTGTGGCGTAGTATTGGTATGTTTCAATACCAAATTTAATACAGACATTTTGTGCTCATTGGAAAGTAACCCAAAAACAATCAATGGACGATTCTCCAATGCACAAAATGCGGTAAAGAGATCTCGTCTAACATTCATAACGTGAATTGTGATGTACCAACCAGGCTAAAACAAATAACATACTTTTATAATCTAGCACGACTGAATAATCAATTTTTAATTAATCTATTGCTCGTAAACATACCATAGCACCTTCTGTTTCCTGAGATTCTTTGAATATTCGTTTTTTGGTTCTATCAAAATTTTCAAACTGAAATATCCGTGCGTAATCGATAGGAAGGTTTTCTTTCGGATCCCACGCGCTTGTTCTAAATGACTCGAGTCCGCGATACTTCTGAAACCTCTGTTTTGCCAACATATTTTGAGGCGTATCTACTTCATCAGGAAACTGTGCATCTAATTTTGCCTCTGTATTTAAAACACAGTTAACGTTATACGATTGGTTGTGTGTTAATGAAATGTATAATTTATGTTTGTTCGGTGAACATACCCTTTAATTTTTCCATTGCTTCTTTTTCCTCCGTCATATCCATATTCTGATCGTATCGTTCATCCGGAGCCTCAGATATAGTAATTGTCTCGTATTCCTCCTCGTCTTCTTCTGCTTCTACTTCGCTGTTTGCTTGAGACTTTGCTTCATCGACAGACATCCTGTCTTCTGATTCATCGCCCGAGCAGTCACTCAATTCCTCTACGAAATTATATGTTATCCAGTGAATCGCGTTATCTCTAAATTTCATTAGCAAGTTCAAGAAAAAATACCTCCATCCTCATCAAGAATCCAGGCTGCCTGATATTCGGAGGTACCTTTCGGTACTCTCTTTACAATTTTCTTTTTGTGAGTAGCCGCAGCTTGAGCTAATTCCTCTTCTGTAGGCCAAGTTTGTTCAGCATCCATAGGATCAGGTATGTTTTCGCTTTCGAGAGATTCCTAAAAAAAATAATAAATTTATAACTAGTTGTTTGTCCAAGCTGAGGAATTATAATCTTACTGTAATTTGATTACTTGTTTCTTTGGATCTGCGCGTTCAAGAACCCGAACTGATGGTTCATCGTCCATAGCGTTACAATCTTTATTCAATTTTTTCTCCATTGGATATGGATCTTCAGGAGCATCTATTCGAGACATCTGAAAATCTCCCAATTCGGGTATATGTATTATACCATTGACCGACAATGGTACACTTCTTAGGTATCCTGAGATCATAAGAGTTCCAAGCTCTGTAGAATCCTAAATGAAATCAAACACGTCATAAGCTTATACTTTCATTGGTACAAACAGTGACTGCGTCAACACCTACTTCGTTAGATTTAAATTTTATTTCTTCTGCTAATAAATGACTTCTTCTATTCCTATAAGATACAGCTTTTTGTTTCTGAGAACCAACACGTCGTAAAACATTAAAAGCATCGGTAGGAGTGCTCAATTGAAAAACTTTTTCCTCTGGAAACCAATTAGAAATTTTGGACTGCGCATGGTTTTTAAAGTCTTGGCGTTTCTGCAACAGAATTCATGAAATAATAAAAATTACATTTATTAGAAGTACTAAAATAAATCACAAAGTAATACCTTTACTGGAAGACTTTCAAGATTTGTTACTGCTACTACTGGAGTAGTCAAACCTTGAGCAACGCAAGGTAAAATGATCTCTCTTCCCCAATCGTCAAGGACCTCATTTTTAGGACTATTATCAGACTGATTCACAGCAGAAGCAACAAAAACAATAGTTGTAGCTACTTTTGCTACATCCAATGTGGCAAACAAGTTGCCAACTGGTGGTACAACAATCGAGAAACGCTGTTTAAACCTAGGTATACTGTTGCAAACAAATGAACAATCAATAACTCGTAGCAATATCAATATCTCTCGTCATCGCATCACTATACCTCAAGTGTGTTGTACCACATGGACTAGTAGTTATGTTTGCAGACTCATCAGCTTTTGTTATAATAGATAAAACATTCTCAATGTCTAAATCCTCTTGCAATGGAATAATGCATACGAGAATAGGAGCAGAATGAGATCCACCTAAATTCCTCTTCTGTTGCAGTACTTCCTCCCTTTTATTTTTTCTAATTTGAGAAGATTGATGTCTTCGAGCATCCTTGCCAAGATTTTTAGTAGCACGTTTTGATAAAACTTTTACACCAACTTTTCCTATGTTGTGAATAAATTATATGTTGAAAAATATATGAATCGTTAAAACATTTACAGTATTAAATAACAAAATATGTTATAATTATACCTTTAACCTCGTTATTTATTGAGCCTTTACTACGATGTCTACCAGTTTTATGTTGTTTATTAGTTTGCTTAAACGCACCAGGTCGATGTACCTCTTGTTTCGTTATTCCCATTTTATTTCAGAACATGTACTTTATAAAATAAATGTTTTTATATTGAATCAAACATTATTTATAAAACACGTGTATTTTTGAACATTTTTTTCAACAGATAATAGGGACATTTGACAAAGTACAAA
Source organism: Ctenoplectra terminalis (assembly GCA_019453375.1). Classification (NCBI taxonomy): domain Eukaryota; kingdom Metazoa; phylum Arthropoda; class Insecta; order Hymenoptera; family Apidae; genus Ctenoplectra; species Ctenoplectra terminalis. Next base: position 4,866 of record SMSQ01022510.1, on the reverse strand, counting down.
ATTTTCCTAAATAATAATTTGATTTAATTACAAATGCTCGCAGAATTTTTTTTTATTTGTTAAGATTACTTATATGGGATATTTGTTAGATATAATAGAAAAGATATTCAGATATTTCTCATTATTTGTATTTTTAAGTAAAAAGATATTTTATTTTCATTCAATGGATTCATCATTTTTCAAGTTGGTAATACTGACGTCTAGTTTAATAAATAGGAAAGAAAGGTTATGGTTCACGTGTTCTTTTTGAAAAAATTTAAGCTGATTTTACTTTTTTGTTACAATTTATTCATTTAATATAATATCACATATCAGGAAATGTAAAAGTTAATGATTTATTTATCTACCAATTTAATAGTTTAAAACGCATCAACGAATACAATCTTTTATGTCTCCATTGATATAAGTATTTTAGTTTTTAAACAATTACCGAATAAAGTATAATAAAATGGGACGAAAAGCCAAATTTGATGAAACGACTGTTCCAACTGGTCGTGGAAGAAAAGCAAAAAAGCAAGGAGATCCAACATTTCCAAAGGGAGTCCTAGGTGTGAAGAATTATAAGTTTATTTACATATAAATTATAGATGTACTCATTTATTGTGTGTAAAAAATTAAGTCATATAATTATCATTTTCAGTGAAGGAAGAAAAGAAGTTGAGTCATAGGCAAAAACAACGTGTAAGAAAAAGGTTGTTAAAGAAACAAAATGTAAATGAAAAGTTAAAGAAATTGCAGAAGAAGAAGGATGAGCGTACTGCAAATGAAAATGTAAACTTCCTTTCTCTAATAATTAAGCTTTGTATCTGAAAATATTATTGAAATATATTTCTTTTATTAGAGTATCAAGATTACCACAAAGCAATCAAAGAAAAAAAAGAAATCTTTTAAAGAAGAATCGCTTGAAAATGATGACTTAAGTGATAATGATGATCAAATGCAGCTTGACAATGATAGTAGTGTATCTGATAATGAAGAAGCAATGGAAAAGAAGAAACAAAAACCTACCAAAATGAAATTACTTGACAGCGATACAGAGAATGAAAGTGTTGCTTCCGAAAATGATAAAGAGTATGATGATACTGATGACTATGGTCAGAATGAAGAAGTGGATGATGAAGAAATGGACGAAGATGAAGAAGAAGAGGATAGTGATGATGATAATGGCGATGATAATGGCGATGACGATGATTTACTTCCCATAGAAAGAGCTAATATCAAAACAAAAAGGAAACAAGAAAAAGAACAGTAAATATCACTGATCATTGGATTAAACTCAATATCTAATTAAATCTAATTTATTTTCTTTTCCTTAGAAAACTAGCAGAAGAGGAAATGCATGACATGACCTTGCAACAGTGTGTTTTTACATTTCCTACGGAAGAAGAAATTGAAAATATTGCTAACTTAAAAGATGTGCAACAACGTATAAAAGATGTCATTATGATATTATCTGATTTCAAAAGATTACGTGATATAAATAGGTATATCTCATAAGGTCGAAATATTTCGTGAAAAAATAAAAAAAAATATTCTATATTATTCCCGTTCTTTTTTAAAGATCGCGCTCGGAATACATGGACCTGCTTAGAAAGGATTTATGTACATATTATAGTTATAACAATTTTTTGATGGAAAAACTGATGCAGATATTTTCACTGGACGAATTGTTAGAATTTCTGGAAGCGAGTGAAGTTCAGAGACCCATGACGATACGAACGAACACATTGAAGACGCGTCGTCGCGACTTAGCAGAAGTACATATTGGATAAAATATGAGATAAATATTTTACGTACGTTTTAATACATTACGATATCAATATTGCAGGCTTTGATCAATAGGGGAGTCAATTTAGATCCAATTGGCAAATGGACGAAAGTTGGATTAGTAGTGTATTCTTCGCAAGTACCTATGGGTGCGACTCCGGAGTATTTAGCGGGACATTACATTCTACAGGGTGCATCTAGTTTTTTACCTGTCATGGCTTTGGAACCTAAAGAAAACGAAAGGATTCTCGATATGTGTTCTGCACCTGGTGGAAAATCATCGCACATAGCTGCAATCATGAAAAATACAGGTGTACTTTTCTCAAACGATGTAAACGAAGATAGGATAAAGGCTGTTGTTGGCAATTTCCACAGACTTGGAATCGTGAATTCTGTAGTTTGTACTTACGATGGACGAAAGATACCATCGGTAAATATCACTCTCATGCATAAACGCAGTGAATATGCGGTGCAATCGTATTAATTAAATCATGTAACTTTCAGGTAATTAAAGGTTTCGATAGAGTATTATTGGATGCACCATGCACCGGTACCGGTGTTGTTTCAAAAGATCCAAGTGTTAAGACGAATAAAGATGAAGTTGATATACAGCGTTGTTGTACATTACAAAGAGAGCTACTTTTAGCAGCTATAGACTGTGCTAACGCACGTTCGGAATCCGGCGGAATTATTGTATATTCTACATGTTCAATTCTTCCCGAAGAGAACGAGTGGGTTATCGATTATGCCCTGAAAAAACGTGATGTTAAATTAATACCGACAGGTTTAGAATTTGGCGCCGAAGGTTTTACAAGTTACAGACAGTATAGATTTCATCCTTCTTTGAAACTAACGAAACGATTTTATCCTCATGTGCATAATATGGATGGATTTTTCGTAGCAAAATTAAAAAAATTCTCCAATATTATTCACAAAAAGAAAGAGACAGAGGAAGAATCTATTGATTAATGTTAATGACTTAGATTACAAATAAATTAATATTGTTATAATCGTTATAACATTTGAAAAAATGCCGTTTAAGCAATTTAAATATATTAAAAATATATAATTTGTATGTACAGATTTTATATTTTACATTAAACTTTATGTATAAATTACGTAAATTTCTATAGTTACAATGCTATCTTTTTAGATTATATATTGCTTGTACATTGATTAAAAGGGTAAACAACTATTTAATTGTCGTATAAAATAGTCGTTGAACATTTATAATAAATTTATGACATAGACTTCATTAATGAAAAAATATACTTTTTAATTCCTTTTCACAAAGCTTTTTCACGTCATCTGAAATGAAAGTTATACTCGTTAACACGATTTTATATTGTAAATTAGTACACTCTAATAAAATAAATACATAATTACACATATACCTTCTATTTCGATTATGCTTGCACTTTTTTGTTGAATAACCACAAAAAATTCCCTTAAGTTTGATAATTTTCCAACAACCCAATAATCGCTCATAGTTTTTATAATAATTTCTCCAGCTTCTTTTAATCTGAAATTAAAAAAAAAAAAAATGTATCCGAATCTTGCATAATATATTATGCTTACATAAAAATGTTGCTGCATCATATACTAACTTATTTGTATCGTTATGTATGTCAGTGATAACTCTCAATACTTCGGGTGTTGTAAGTACAGTGGAACATCTTCTATTATCTGGATGTATTGTACTTTTATACGCTAAGTTTAGTTTATTAAAATACAAATATTTGCAAGATTCCGACGGAACTGTTACATGTTTAGCGCATTGTTCTGCAACCGAACTAACGAGCGTAGTTAATTGTGGACCAAGAAAACTGTCGAGACTTTTAAAGAAATCTATCAATAAACTTGTTTTGCCTGCAAAATAAGCATCACAATTTTATATTCTTTGAATCTTTAGGGCCACGCATGGTACGATTATTTAAAAAAGAAAAAAAGTACTTACTGTCAACGAATAGACATATTGTGGCACTTAATGCTCTGTAAACTACCAAATATAACGAGACTGGCTTTGTGGAATAATTTATAAATACTTTAGGAGATTTTCCAATTAAACTTGGTTCATTAATACTAGATGGACCAGTAACAAATCTGTAAGATTTATACAACTCGTTATGCTGTTATTCGCAGAAAGACAAATTATTCTGCGTGTACTAACTTTCCATAATGAGTAGTAGTAAATGGTGAAGGTGAATTTCTAGGCATTGAACCTCCGTGTAATTCTTTTTCAAGGTGGGCTGGTAAAAGTGTACTAACTAAATAATTATAAACTACTTGCATATCTTCTGGCTCTAAGCCACTCCTAAATGACAGTGAGCATTAATGTTTTAACTGTTATACATTGTACCTGTATAACAATTTTTATTTTACTAACCATACAACTTGATCATTATAAAGGAATGCAGTGTATTTCACTTGAGAAAACATAGCTTCTACGAGGTTCATAAAACATTGAACCCGTAAAAATATTACTTTGTCAAGAGGTAAGAATTGCAAACCTTGGAAAACATCCAAAATGTCACTATTATTTAACTTCAGAGACAATAAATACTGTAAAAAAAAGCACGATGATAAAAAATCTATTACAAATTGCACGAGCTGCATATTTTAGAAATTGCATTTACCCTTGAATAAAAGTGTTCGAGTTTATGTTTTAATAATGTTATGGACCCACATTCAGGTTCATTAATAATAGCATCAAATGAACCCATAAATAGTCTAAACATAACATATGCCTGTTTTAATATAGCTTGACAAACACTGCTAGAAACTTCATCGTATTGATACTCTGTATATCTATTACCATCTTTCTCTTTCCATATATACGGTACACCAACAATCTATGAAATAATTGTATAATTTATGAATCCTTCTAAATATTCAATTTTGTATAATACAATGCATATCATAATTTGGGGGCGGGGGGAGGAGAGTAATGGAACCTTACCATTACCATCCAAAAATTTGGTTCTGGTTGATAATAAATTTGTCGTGTTTTATGAGTATGACAATAATCACATGGTTGTCCAGGATTAAATGACCTGAAAGTTTTCAATAAAAGAGCATACTCTTGTTAGTAAATGCTAA
>SMSQ01022506.1:0-22862 GCA_019453375.1 Ctenoplectra terminalis | reverse complement strand
TGATTTCTCTTAGTGTGTAATTTGCCATTTTAATAATTTTACATCTCGTGATAAGAAGGTATTAAACGATTGACCTACATGATAACGTATGTTTACAAATATTCATACAAGTATAATACAATACAATATATATTAGACATTGTGTGTACTAGTTGTACCAAAATTGAGTAACACTGCACAATATTAAAATTACAATACTTTCTAAACTAATAATTTTTGGCATGAACAATTTAACACCTTTTTGTAGGAAATGATGAGCTATATTGAAAAATATATGATTCCATTAAAAAGAAAAATTAACATTCATATGTTCTCTATACGTCTACCTGTAAAACAATTATTCGCATTAACCGTTTGAGTGCCACGTATCTTTCCTGTTTTCCCGTCCAAAAGNGTAAAACAATTATTCGCATTAACCGTTTGAGTGCCACGTATCTTTCCTGTTTTCCCGTCCAAAAGTGCCAAGGAGCGCTTTTTTGCTTGTCTTATTTCCTCTCCAAAAATGCCAAGGGGCGCGATAGCGCTTGTCTTATTCTTCGATTAAAAATGCCAAGGAGTGCATTTGCGCTGTTTTCTGCTCTTATATGGTAAGTTTTAATTGTTTGAATTCAGTGTGGTTCTGACATCTTTCCGAGCATAAGTACAGATATCAGCGTGTTTAAATAATATAAAAATATTATTTTAATATTTTGTAGCCGCAAAGTCGCGCATCGACAGAAACCGAGTTGTCGCGGTTGTCGGTTTCGCAGCCTGGAGCGCTTTTCAAGCGAAACAGAAGAAGCGCAAAATCGCTCCTTGGTATTCAAACAGTTAAACTGTGTGATGATTGAATCGGTTCAACTTTTATCTGAGATACTTTTCACTACCATCAACACTTCTCAAAATGTTCGTATTGATAAATATTGACAGATACGGTATTCTATCCTTCCTAAGGATGAAAAAGGATCACATGAACATTGATTCTAAAACTCTTCCTTGCCGAGATATAATTTTGATAAAGCATTGGAGAAATGTTTGGTATGCATATGAGTCATATTTACTACGAAATCCATGGCATTCATTGTAAACATAGCTTACTGTAACATATTATTTACTGCTAGCAAAAGAAATGATAATGGTGCTTGAAATTATACGACTGACAGCTGTTTCAGTAAATTTTCGATGTAAGGAAAAAATGTTTATATTTCGGAAAGGAAGAGTTTGTTGGCATATATTTATGACTTTTTTCATTCTTGGGAATGATAGAACACAGTACTGGCCACATATATCCATGTCATCGTGTATGTAAAGTTATTGAAATATAGATATTTGATACAAAAGGTCACTTAATAGTTGATTGCGTAGGGAGAGAATGTGCGTGGGTGTGTGTATATGTATATAAATGCGCAACGTTTGTCTATGTGTGAGAGAGGGACTCCTTTCGATCATCCCTTATAAAATCCTGGTATCGCACGATTCCAGGTTTTCTAATTGGTCAGGCCTTGGTGCAGAAAATAGAATAAAAGAATAGAGCGAATATAATTTTAATCAGTTTTTAGTCAACCGCTGTAAGAGAAATTTTAAATAAACTACTATTTCTACAATTGTGTAGTGGATGGATTACGGAATCTCTAAGGCTTTGTATACAATATTTTAAAAAGACAAAAATGGTAAACAACGATATATGTTACCTTTACAAATGATCACTTAATCGCTTTCGCTTAAAATTTAAATTAAAATCTATGTTTTAGATACAAATTCTTCATAAACAGAATTACAAATTCTTTCCAAAAATATGTAAGTAAGAGTTTATTCGATTGCAACTTTATCTCATAGTCAGATTTCTTAAAACAAAATCCTGTCGTCAATGTGCTAATAGATACTATTTTAAAAATATCACTTTTTAGAATCCTACGATTCTTCGTCTTGAATGTCAGATTAGAGTTTGGGTGCTTGCACTTATATTATTCCGTTTTTCATTTGTATAAAATGGTTTATTGAAAAAGCACAAGAGTTTACAAAAAGTTGCACAAATATAGAAGGTCGTATTCAAGTAGAATAGTTCCCAGTAAGTTTTAGCGAAACGAGCTTGCTCCTGATCATTAGACCGAGTCATAGTATTGAACATACGGAAATCTATGTCTAACCTTTCGACCCTTTAGGAAGTTGGAATGCGCATATCTAAATGAGGTCTTATTCTGGAGCAAATGTTTCAAGAAAATCGATTTCCGATTAGGAGCATGTATGTTCCCACCATTATTTAAATCCAGTTTTCAAGTATGAAAGGGGCACGTTTGCATGAATAACGGACTCAGTTTTTGTTGCTCTAAATTTTTCATTAGAACAATCTGCACAATAAGATCAGACACAATTAAATATAAAATATATGTTGTATGCTCATTACTATTAGACCGTGTAGTTTTAACTCTTTGGAACAATGTAAGGTTGAAAGTGTCCTACTTTTTTAATACCTAAATATGCATAGTAGGATATTTTTTACGCCAGCTTAAAAATTTTAAATTACTTGAAGGACAGCGATTTACATCGAATCCACGTATTCAATATATTACAGTTAGGGGTTATTTATGTCTGACTATGTATTAAATAGGTATTAAAAAGCTGGGACACTTTTAAGGCTATCATGCTTCAAAGACTTAAAGAGCTCAATTTTTTTTTAACGTGTAAGATTTTGTAACATATTTAAACTAATTATAAAATTTTTTTGATTCGTTTTAATACGTTCATTTATTAGATACATTAGAGTTATTAATTGAAAACTCAGTTAATATTAAAATTGTTAGTTTAAAATAAATCCATATAGATACATTTTTGTTACTATCCATCTATCGAACTATAAAATTATGAGGGTATGTTAATACTTTGCTGACCGGCTATTCCAAGCCAAAATTGTTTCATGCTGCCGGCTATTTTTCAGCAACTAAATATGATATTAATTCATTGACAGTTTATCCCGTGACAGTCACGGGCAGAGCATCAAGTACCATACAGCCTATCTCGTGCCACGCACGGCAGGGTAACGCGTTCAAACTGTTTAGTCTACCAAAAATATCTAAGTCTGTGGCTAGATTCTTTGCTTCCTTGTTTTCTAAGATTATTCTAATTGAAGAAACGGACGTGGTTTAGTTTTCAACTTATGTATCCCGTGTTTTAAAATTTACCATACATGAACTAATTACTAGATACATATAAAACATATAAAACACGTTTTTTTACATTTTTTATTACACGCCGAAGTTTTTTCGAACATAAAAAAAACTAGACATTTTTTGGACCAGAATTCGTAATTTTACCACACTGTGAAAGCGTTAATGCCTACATTGCTGTTGGAGAGATTCCTGCAGTGTTCCTGCATGTTTATCATTATTTTATTGTTATTTCTGAACGTATTATTTAAAGCTTTGGTAACACTCATGGAGTCCGTGTAGATAACAAGATTTGATAAGGTTTTATTGGACATATTTTAAGATATTTGACGACCACGAATCCGGTTCTGATTTCTGAGAGATACTTGATAGTTCTAGAAATCGAGCCATATGTTTTATATTGCTTCTTGGCTTTTTGAGAGAATCGGCGAGACTGGTATTGGTTTGAGGTGATTTTATAGTCCAGGGTTATCACAGAAAGAATTAATAGAAAAAATAAGAAGAAAATTTGAAACTCAGAGTGGCAAACGAATTTATTTTAGAAAAAAACAGGTTTTCAATTTGTTGTTCCTTATTTTCTATCCCCCTATTTTGTTCTTAATAGATTGTGTCCTTATGTCTAAAAAAAAATTATATCCTTCCATTTACATTGTTAAGGTTATATGTGACCCACTTTATCACAATTAACAATTCATCTCACAAGTGTTTATAAGACTATAACACTCGTTATTAAGAAAAAAAATACACTAATTACTAACAAGGTACACATAAAACGTTTTTTTTTTACATTTTTCATTACATACACAAAAACTAGACATTTTTTGGACCAGAATTTGTAATTTTACCACACTATGAAAGTGTTAAAATATCTAAATAAGTTTTCATACACTTAAACTGAAGTAACCAAAAAATGCGATCTAGGACGCTGTTATACAAACCAATACTGATCTCAGGACTAAACAATATATAAACTAAAGTTAGTTTAGTTAGAGTTAACTCGTAATCGGTCAACAATTTTGGGACATGGAAATACGAGTTAATTCGTGACCGGTCAACAACGTTCGGCCATGAAAGCACGAGTGTACTCGTGACCGTTAACAATCCTTATTTGTTATTTACAATTTTGTTGTAAGATTATCCATGACTTCCAACCTTCTTGCAACTATTTACAGTTCCGCAGTAGGCTAATCCATGGAAACTAGTTTTTTTTGTGGTTTCGTATAGTTTAGCTGTAGGTTTGTGAGTGTTAACACTTTGACGGCCGCACATTTTTCGCATCGCCTTTAGATTAGCGGCGGCAATATTTACACCATTGTTCCTAACATAATTATTAATCAGAAAAGAGTTAAGATCACTGTTACACTATTTTTAATGTTTCTTTAAAAATAGCATCGGTATGTATTAGTATAATTTCCAGAAAACAGCTGTACAAAGTCACACGAACGCGACAGCGGCCGTCAATGTGTTAACCAGGCACTAAATTGTCCGCCTATTAACAAACTTTAATAAACGCCAATATGATCACAAAATATTTGACGATCGCAAGGTCAATGATCTCCTTGGTATGCCGGTGTCCTGGTAATTCTATCAACTATACGACAGTGTCTCATTTCAAACAAAACAGTTTGTATAAAAGCACGAATGCAAGGACGAGACGATACATTTTGTGTTCAGCATTCTTTATTGAAACAATTGTCTCTTTTCAGAGCCACCAGTTTTTATGTCGTAGGAGTAACAATAAATTAAATTTCATCAGCTCAGTGTTGTAAATTATAAAATCAGTGTTAGTGATTGTGCAGTAAAGTGAGTATTAGTGTCGTTGACCTAGCTATATGTTCGGTGGCGTTGTATATCCGTGATCAGCTGTTCGTTACACCATAAGCCGTTTCATTCGTCAAGGGTCAAGATCGGTACTGTGATGCAGTGACATGTATTTTAAAGCAGCAGGTGAATCTTTCGCTGATTCGGTGAGATTAATTTAATTATTCGATTATTTCTTTTTAATTTAACTTGGCCTGAACTTATTCGTAGCTGTATTTTTCAAAGTTCTCGTAAAAAATCTTTTCGACGAAATTATTAAATAATTTTAAATTAAATAATTATTAAATATTATTAAACATTGTATTAAAATAATAAAAATAAAATTAAATGATATTATTACATATTATTAAATAACCATGTTTAAGATTTATTATCAATAATAATGTTTTATGTTATTTGAATAATTTTGACCAGAATAACGAATTTTGTTCTATTTGTTATTAAATTTCAATTACTTTTCACAGATTTCTTCGTTATTCATTATTCATTTTGAGTATCGAATAAACTCAATTTTGTTTGTTCTACACGAATAATAAGTAATTCATTTATTCTACGTAACTTTTGATTAATACTCGCCAACAGTTGCTTCGATACATTCTGAGCTGCTTGTAGAATCACCCCTTCGCCTTTTAACTGCGGGTATGGTTTATAAATCACGTAATAAAAGTAGAGCCCCAGAGGCGGGTGTAGTATATACTGTGTATAGTATAAGCTGTGACTTATATACCACTAAAATAAAAATAAAATAAATGCAATAAAAAAATCTTTTTGAATAGGATATCACTTCAGTAATATAAAATTAATGTGGTTTATAAACCACACGCACAGTGAAAGGATTGAAGAGACCTACAGACTGTTTGGGACACCTTGTATAAATCTAGTACATTCTCAGTCTACGCCTCTCTTCGTTCCCAGTTGAATCTACGCACCACAGCACACACGCGTACCAACGTAAATTAACATCAGCTGAACTGCTCAACTGCACACATGAGCATCCGTTTAACGAAACCGATCTCCCAACCTGTAATTTATACAACCAAACTTTATCAACCAATCACATCCTATTCAACTGTGAGAGATTCCAGATCACAAAACCAAACTGTGGAATAAAACCACCACAGGCTTGACATTACAGGAACATACGAAAATCATCATGAAGTTTCTAAAGGAAACCAAAATAATTATCATGTAATTAAATAATTATCCTTATGAATGAATCCCATGATGGTTATTCCATTATGAAATATATGATGGAATAACCATCCCAAGATAAAATAACTAGATTTAACCGTCGCTAATAACGGAACTGTCGACGCCGATTAAATTTTAATTTGAAAGAGAAAAACGCTTGTCGTTTCATTTTTCAATTACAAACATTTAGAAATTAACCTTAATAATCCTGGTCCTTGACAAGCTCCCTTATATTAATAAATATAGGATATGTTAAAACACGGAGCCAGGATACCTGGTAGCCATGTTTTTTGGTTTTAAAAGATAAGTGTTAAAACAAAAAAACATGGCTACTAGGTTTCCTCGTAAAAGTTATAAGAAAGAATTTTGTAAAATTTATTTTATAAAAAAAATTATAGATTAAATATTAAGGTTTTAGTTATATGAAGACTTTAAAACGGACGTTGCAACAGGCGACGATAATGTCTATGGTAGCATAATACTGTAATATGAGCAGTTACACGAACTACGACGTCCGCCAAAATCGGTGTCCGTGGAACATTGATAATGGACATAAAATGTTACAACGTGCGCGGAATAGTATTAACGGACGTTGTTGCATCTTATGGGTCAGTATTAATCTAACCACGCGACATGCACGTTAACATTAATCATCAATGATAACAAAAAGTAAACGTGTTGAAGTGAACGTAGAAATTTTAATTACAATATACAGGGTGTTAAAAAAAAACCATTCAATATTTATATGGTATATAGAACACACTGTGCTGAGTAAAAAAACTGTTAGTAAACATGGGTCGAAAGGTCAACCGTTTCTGAGATATAAATATTTTTGTTTGCTAACATCATGATTCATTTACTACTGATCTTTTGATACTTTGTAACTATAATACTAATAAGATTCACAATCGCCCGAAACGCAACTGACCGATTCTGGATGAAATCTACTGTCGGCACTTGAACGAGAATATTCAGAACGCGGTTTATAAACACTGAAGTAAGCATCGCATGCGATGAAAGTAAGTTGATCATAATGTTAGCAAACAAAATTGATCATATCTCAGAAACGGTTCACCTTTTGACCTATGTTTATTAAGGCTTTTTTACTGGGCACGGTGTGGTCTATATACTATATAAATATTGAATAGTTTTTTTTAACACCCTGTATATTCTACAGAATTTTAAATTATATACAAGCTTATTTTTAGTCATAAGAAATAGAGCACCTAAATACCTCTGCTGAGATTGGAAATAAAAGAAACTGTTCAATACAGAATTTATATTGTTCAAGGTAACAAATATAATAATATAAAGGAATTTTTTATTCGACATTATTTTCAAAATTATTTAAAGATTATCAGTGTTTTTTCAAATGGTACCATATTATTTTCATTTCATTTCACAGTGTTGTAGTTAACGTCAAGACGAGTTCAATGATCTAGTATAGTACTCTAGTATACTGATTAAAGGTATCATTGCATTTTTTTTAACATGGTAATATTTTTGTAGCTTCTATTGGAAATATTTTTCAATTATTTTCGCTGTTTCATAGATACATTATAAATTATAAGAGTAGATAACATAGAAATATAATTATGAAATATACGTAAGATAAAACTAGTTAAATATGCTAGAGAGATAGTAATTCATTGCAAAATGAAATATTATTTGCAGTGTCTTTGCCACATAAGCCTAATATGTAATAAGTGAAACTTTATCGTAAACATTTTTACATTCTTTGGAATTTATACTCTAAATAATGATATTTCAATCAATCAGTATTTTGTAATAGTTTAAATCTAGGTAGTTATCTTTGCGTGTTTGATCGATAAATAATTCTTCGGTTCGACCGAACGAAGAAATTATTCATCGAAATTGCAACAGCGACGTCAGTTTTTTCACCAATTACGTTCAATTAAATTAAAAGCGCGACATCGCTTTTTACGTGACCTATCATAAATTCTCGGCCAAAATGAATTTCCGGATGGAACGTGACGCCAACCGGACGACAGATGTGTACATGGATAGATTATTTCTTACTACTGGGGAAACAAAAGATGAAAAGTAGAGAGTTATTCTGTTAAGTAAAATTTCGCTGAATTATCTAGCGTAAAATACATACGCGATACAGTTCATTCGTTTCTTTCTGATGCAATTGGAACAGTGTTCCTAGATACATACAGCAATGTCTTTTTATGCATAAGACATCTTGGCTATTTATATTTTATTTCTACGGCATATATTTTCGTAAAAGTAAAGATAAATTGTAAAAGGAAAAATAGTTGTTAGTAGTAGTACTCACTATTGTTAAGTGGCACTTACTGATAGAAATACAAAGTAAAGCATTGCCTGGTGAGGTGAAATTGCTCATTTCACATCGTATGTCTATCAGTAAGAATATGTTTCACTACGCACAACTTCTATGTTATTAGTTGTTTCTTATGATTGCTTAAATGCACTGTCGTAATCGTTGAACGCTCGAACGTACCAGTCGAAAAGGACGCAATTATGTATTTATTTATTCGCATGAGAAATTTTAAACATACGTTTACATATTATATACACTGTAACAACCGTGCGTTTAAAATATTTCTTTTTTAAATTACAATGACTTCAATGTCATCTTTTCAATCATCTTGTCAAATAGAAATATTTCAACTTTCAATGAACCTGAAGATGGGAGCAACGGCTGTAACCCAATACGGATCCGAACAATAATGATCACAAGCGTCGTCGTTGTCACGAGTCTTCTTACTTAGGGTCTTTATATACCAGAGGTGGGGAACTTTTTTACCATTGGAGGCCACATTTAAATTAGGCAGTAATAAAGGAGGCCGCTATAATTTTTTTATAATATTTGTTTAATTCTATTAATTTTCAAATTGTCGTAATTTATATAATTAAATATTAATTAATACAAGAGTTAGCTTTTACGGCTCAAGGACGTCCCATGCGGCCTTAAGGTCGCACGTTTCTCACCTATGTTATATACGTATAACTCCCACTACTTTGCTTCCGGGGTTTTGCGTCTTGAGTTTTGAGTTATCTCCGAAACTGTCGTCAAATAACATCTTCTCGATGTTTCTTCTGACAGCTGATAATACTTGTATGTGTACATAAATTTATACAGGGTGTTCCGAAAGGTCTGTAATTCCCTTCAAAGTATAATTCCTGAGATGATTTCAAGCAACTTTTTCCTTTGCGAAAATGTCAAATTTAACTCTGTTAATGAGTTATTAACGAAAGACACTGACCAATCGCAAAGCGAGCAAGACAGCTGACCACTAGCAGGAGCGTTGATTCCGCACCATGGCTGTGCCTCGATGAACAAGTCAAGATGTATCGAAGCAACTGCGGACGAGTATTGAAGCTCAGTTTATTTGTTCTACGCGAATCATAATTTATTTATTTGATATAACTTTTATTTAATACTTGTCAACAGTTACTTCGATACATTCTGACTTGCTCGTGAAAGCATAAGTGCGGCACAATGTCAATGCTCTCGCTGGCGAGCAACCGCTGTACTTGCTTTATAATTGGCCAGTGTTTTTCGTTAATAACTCGTTAACAAAGCGAAATTTGACATTTTCACAACAGAAAAAGGTGCTTAGAATCACCTCGGAAATTACCCTTTAAAGGGACTTACAGACCTTTTGAGACATCCTGTATATAAGTATATCAAACTGTTGAATTACATAACAGAAGAAAAATTAAAATGCATAAAGAGGAGAATGTTGTTAATGTAAAGTCACTACTTACAGTAACATGAAATTAATTCACGTTTGGAGCATCTTATAATTCCAAACTGTTTTGCAATTAAAATTTTAGTTAACTAACAAGAGTAGTTAATCTAGAAACTGCTGAAAATTTAATGATGACTTTGTGGATAAGCACTTGCGCGACAGAGGTTGATCATATACCGTGAAAAGTCAAATTTCGTAACTGCATTCGGTGGTTAAGGTATAACTTAGCCTCGTAATGATCTCGACTCTAATCGTTACCATAATAGTGGAATGACAGGTCTGAAGCTTCACGACCGTATAAACGCGTCCTCGCATTGTTAAGTGTTGTGTTTTAAGTGTTTGGATCATGCTGATGAGTTGCTTTTCCCTTCTCTGTTTATTCGCGCATTTAAACAATTTGAAGCCAACTTACCATCATTAAAAGTTAGAAAAAAATAATTCTGCTTAACACGTTGACTGCCGCGCGCATTTTACGTGGTTTGCCCACGGTTGAAAAAAATAATATGTATATTTTCCTTGTATTAATAAAATTATTTTTGCATGTTCTGTATGACATTAATTTCTTCGAACCATTATAGTAACAGTGGTATTATTTAAAAATTTATCAGTATCGATATTTACCCTAATTACGTATTTTACTATTGGTCGCGTCGCCGGTCACCGATGGCCCCCATGGCGCTGTAGCCAAGTCGAGTGCTGGCCACCGGTGACCCCCATGGCAGTCAACATGTTAATCTATGTAATACCTAAAATTTTTACATCATTACTACAGATAAGTACTTTAACGATTTTATTAAAAAACCTAAATTGTTGAAGCCTTTAAGTTTTCAATTACCGCAATGTCTACAGAACAGCAAATAAATTTGTCTTCTATTATCTTGAAAAGATGATTTATATTTCCACCATAGATAATAGAAATCCCCCTCATCTAATGGACATACACGACAGAAACTAGTGTGAGATATAATAACTGGGTATACGCAGGAAACGAAAAATAGTATGTATATATTTAAAAAAAAGGATAGAAGAAAACAATAACAGTACAAAATACGATTGACTGCACCTCGCAGGTCAGATCGCAGTACACGGGGTTCTCTGAACTTGGGCCGCATCTCGCAGGTCGAAGTTCCCACACGTACGCTTTTCTCTCGACTATTTGTCGATCGCGAGGAAAAGTGCGTCGAACTCGCACCCTCCGCATTTGTTACACACACACCCAAGAGTTCCTTAAAAACTAAACAGTTCTGTGCCGAATCTTAACCTAAACACTCTTGTGCCTAATCTTAACCTAAACACTCCGAGACCGCCGGTCTGAACGGCGCCGAGAAACGCAACGAGGTATCGTTTTCTTTTCCGGCGCGATCCGCCATCCCCGATACCACACTAGTGGCACTGAATCCTGAAAACCCTATTTCCTGGCCTATCGAATGAATACTCAAATCACAAACAATTATTTACCGATGAATTAAGATTAAAAGAAAATGGATGCACAGTCATTGCCTCCGAAGACAAATTATTATTCAAATTACTGGACCGTTTCACGATCTTTAATAGTGAAATTGATGTTGTAAATTGATGCAATAAATGTATCGATTTTACTGATTCCACGAGTGTTAACGGTTTCAAAGATTGTGTTTATGATGGGCACACAATACACCCGCTTATTTTCAAGCCAATTATGTGCGGCCATCTTTTTTAAAAATTCAACAGGATATGACAAATAATTGCCCATCATAAACTTATCGACTAGCGCGGTCAGTGAGCTCCCTGACGGTGGCTCGCCCCCTCCCTACTCGCTCTATCTTGGAAAACCCCAAAACCCTTCCAGATCGAGAAGGCAGGTAAACTGGGGGTGCGAGAGCACCGAGCACGGCTCGTTCGTGATTAGCTGGCCAATTTTCGTATAAATATGCAATGTACAAAAAACCGAAAGACTCTAAATCGAAAACCCAGAGCAAGTACGTGAGGCGGCACATACACAACATGCAAATTGCATAACTGTGCAAATACACAAGTTTGTAAAAAATACTTAAGTACAAGTATCAGGAAATCAAGCTCAACAACGAGTGTCCTGTCAGCGTTACGAAATTTAGAAACTAGAAATTCAGTAATTCGTAGGAGTGTAGAAGCAACTATAATATTCAGAAAGTCCAAAGAAGATGTTTTGAATTCTTCAGTTCTTTCTAATCTCATGTTAAAGGAAATAAAGCAGACTTAGCGATAGAACTTGCTAGCGTTTGTGAATCCGAAAAAAATTCTGTATCTATACAGTGAGTCAGTAAAACCGAACAGCTGAGTATCTTTGTTGATATTAAAGATAAAAAAAAAATGTCAAAAGAGAAAGTTGTATTATCGAAGGAGGAAAATATGACGATACTAACGCATCTTCTGATTAACGGTTTCTTTATGATTATTTGAAGGTCATCTGTGTTTTTTTTTAATGGCACTGTATGTTTTTAATATCATTGTGTGGTAACTAATGCCAAGATGAGTTGAACTATCCAACTAAAGGATACTTCTTTGTATCGAAGAAATCTAAATTATTGATATTCACAATGCAAGAGAAACGCAATATTTACTTGTATTCCGAACAAAAGTTACGAAAAATTTCCAAAAATGTTATGAGTTTATTGAATTTTTATTAGAAACTACGAACCGACCATTTTGATCGCTTTGATAGTTCTGAAGACATAGGGTGTTGTATAAATCGCACGGAAAGAATCTACACTCGACTGTTATACTTTATTCTCCAAAAACATACATACAAAGTGCGCTGTGCTTCCTGGAGCGGAAGATGCGGAGCCCTAAATGCTGGCCCTTAAAAACGCAACACGGAGAAAAGGAAGAGAATAGAAAACAAGAAATAGACGATGGAGGGAGGAAAAGTTGGAAAGCGCGGGAAAACATAACGAGAAGGGAAAGGGGTAATAAAAGGGAAAGTTAAAAGACTCGCAAGAACTTGGCTGGCAGAGACAAACCAGGTCCTCGCAAAGCTTTGGAAAAAACATTAAAAACGAGAAGTGCATAGAAAACTGAGAGAAAGTGGAAAGAATAACCGACACTAAACTACGCTCGCGAGGACCTAACCGCAAAATGTGTCCAACGACCTGGCTCGCACGAAACCATGAGAAAATTGAGAGAACGATAGAAGCGAATGTTTAGGTATACACGAAAAATAATTTGCAAGCACATGGCATGGCGGCCGCCACAATTCTACTGTTAAACGTTAAGCCTCCAAATTTAGTAATATCCTCAAAAGCATGCCGAAGTCCATACTACAGGATTTTTCAGTGGACAGTTGACACACGTCTGTCAATATGAATAATCCACACGCTTGCATGCAATGAATGTCTATTTTGGAAATATTAGTTCCAGGATATCTATATACTTTATTCTTTAATGTTTACAGAGCACGTGTACACGTGTTAACAGCTCGGCGGTTCGTACAAGAAGAAGAGGATAATACCGTCCTCGCCTCGCGGTTACAAACGAAAAACGAGCGTAATGTGAATAGTTCAGTGAATGGTTCTTCAAACTAAATGTTTAACGCAAACTTCCCGCGCTTCTTGTAACGAAGGTCGGACATGCGTTAGTAATATTGCACGTATACGTCATCTCAGAGAAATATGGCACGTTGTGCTGCGCTTCTTAATGTCGAATAGTTACTCGAGGATTCTTCTAACAGTAAGTGACAAATATTGAAATGCTATTTGTGTATGTTGTGTCTCTAATACTTAAATCTCGAGTGTCGAATCTTTCGTCGCAAAGAAGTCTCTTGCCGTTTTTAATGAGACGCGACTTGGGAGTGTAGGCACGATCGGTCAATCAGTGATGGTTTTTTCTCTCTTGTTTCTTCCTTGAGTACCCTAGCAGTCCACCCACCAAAGACTCTTGGAGCGGGGTCACGTTTGATGGGGACGCTAGGCCCAACGGAAGTCAGCCCGTGCCAACTGATTGCCGATGCGCCGAGTTCCGGGTTTACGACACGTTTATTGTCATTGAGCGCGCAGAGACAAGTACCTGGCCAGCATGTGACACGCAGAAGTGAAATTTTCTGCGTCCATAAAACAGTTTCCAAGTTTTGCCATCTGAATTTAACAGTCGAAATAGTTTCATAAAATAAGAAATGGGTTTTTCTTAAAAATAACATTATTAGACATTCGCATCGCAAGCCCGGTCGGTTTACCACCAAAGATGTCACAATTATATGCTTTTAACTGTAAGGAAGGCTAACGGGCGAGATGAGAAGACATTAACACAAGCTATCGGTAAATAATATATTTTATTCGACCTGCTCTGGTCGACGTGCCTGTTCAGATTGTTTTTAACACTGGAGCTTTTCCTAGGAGGTGTCCTAGGGGAAAAAAGGGGAGTGCCGTCCTAAGTGGACACACTTGGCCGATTCTCTACGCACGGCCCTCACAAAATATACAACTCTTCTCTATTGCTTACATAACATAATATGGATTCCAACATCTACAATAAGTCAATACACATTACGATTATGCACAGAAGGATCCACATACATCACGAATGTTCATCGAAAATATCCATATGCATCATGAATATCTCAATCGATCAAGCAGTTGCGTAAAATTCATGAAAGAACGCTTATAGTTACATAAATTGAGTCCTTCTTATGTCCAAAAAAAAAAAAAAAATTATATCCTTCCATTTACATTGTTAAGGTTGTATGTGCTCCACTTTATCACAATTAACAATTCACCCCACAAGTGTTTATAAAACTACAACACTCGTTATTTGGAAAAAAATATGTAACATCGAAGATTTGTTTCGTACCAAAAATGGTTGATACGTAGGTATCAATGCGTGATTTTACGAAATAATTTGTACTAGATTTATTAGCAAATATAACCGGTCTGAACAGAAAGTTCAACACGAGGCGTATACGACCTACACAGCATGGAACGTATTAAGCTCGTACCGCACGTATTACACTTAGCAACAACTATTTGATCTCACCCAAATATATTTCAAAAACTCATCAAGTATTGCTATTTTTTTAAGGAACTTTGTAGTTTTTATATGGTTTCCTTATATGGTGTAAATCACATCTCGGAAAATTGTAAGTAGAATTTCATATAATCTTAATGATATTTCTTGAAATGGTGCATTTAGAATTAATATATTCTTGATGTCGTGTTTTAATATTATACTTATTTCAGTATTATTTACTATTTAACAATTGTTGTTACGATCGAAACAAATAGTATGTATTTCGAACACACATCAGGCAATTAGGAAGATGAAATTAATTTTTTTCTAACCTTTTTTTTTAAATATACCAATTATTAAATATACATTCTTTGTCTTAATAATGAATAACCTTCTTGCGATTTGTCGGAACTGATTGTTTAATAATACTAGCTTGATACAGTCTTTCTAGTTGCTCATAACAAACATTTGCAGCGACAGTCTGATCTTCAATTAACAATTAAAAGTAAGCAAAACTCTTCATATTTCTCTATATACACCACATCATTCTTTTAAAATGCGGCCTAGCTTTTGGAGTAAAAACAGGTGCTTGCTCACTTTCTAACTATTATCTTTTATGATTTTGATAGAGATATAAGCCTCATTAATAACATTATCAGATTATTAATGATTAATGTATTAGTGTTCTCTGCTGCATTATGTGTATTTTACAGAATGCGACAGAATTCCACATTTTGAAACTTTTTTACATTTTTCAAAATAATGGTAGATCATTGTAGGAGTCACATTAAGTTTATCAAACAATTTTTAACAGATTCTGGACCTTAACCTAGTAATAAAACAAAAACGCAGCTAAATTATAATATTAACGCGAATGCATAAACTTATGGAGCAACCTAATAGTTCTTTCAGTTAGCACACCTATTTATGACACGAACGTGGAAAATACTATTTTTGTGGTTAGAATTTTCAGCTTACTATTCGAATGTATTTAAAAGATTAGAATATGTTTTGGTAAGAAAAATAAAAATTTGTAGCTTAGAGCTTTCAGAAATTAATTGATCTTGTCCTCAATAGTCCGAAGATTGTATTAAAATGGGAATTTATGAAGAGTGAATCAGAAATTAGTTATAACTGCTAAGAGACCAAATATCAGAACTTGGAGCAAATTTCACGCTGTTGTTATACTTCTATCACCCTTAAGTTAAATATCGTTGCTAAATGTGCAAAGGAAGGGTGTTCGCGGTACTATTTACGTACGCTGATTAGTGATTAGACATTGTTATGATTGACCAATCAATGTATAGGTATCTCAATAGATAATATGCTAGTAGGCTGTGTCTAATCAGAGTCAGATTCGAAAATAAATATTTGATCTGTTTACAACGTCTAGCATTCAGGTTATAAAACACTTTAGATTATCTAAGCAGTGTATTAATAAAATTAATTAGAACTTAAACTTTCTGCGAGAAACTAGTTTCTGAAAATAAATTTGATTATGTTGGATTATTGCCAATATTAGTTGAATAAAAACTATTAGCTTAAGACAAAAATGAGTGTCACTGTTCTTAGGAATGTCTTTGAATAGACAAAATAATAGGACTGCCAGATGTGTCCTGTAGAAATCAGAAAGTCTAGGCGCTTGAAAATATAAGCGTCTCCAGGCATAAGTGGACGACGGTTTTTCCCTTTTGAGAGCCCAGGTCAGTTCAGTTGAAATAGAGAGTTGAATGAGTAAAGACGTTGCTGGCTAAGGCGTGAAATATAGTAAAATAATTAACAAAGACTATCTTGTTTTATTTAAACGTAACCCATATTCCAATAGATTATTAGAGAAAATATTGTCTTTGTTAGAGAAAATTACAAAATTCCTAACTGCTACAGCAATTAGAATGCGCCAAGATCTTAATTCTTTGTTTAATTTTAATTTCATTTTAAAGTTACAGTTATACCAAAATTGTTACTACTGTGTATACATTATACAAAGTTTCTTACATACGAGTTGAATACCGCTCTAAGCTGGTTAAGATAAGTAATCCAAAAATTTCCTTCCTATTACACACATACATACACACAATTACGTACGACTCTTGAATCTGTTACTCACCAACCCCGAGTCATACGCTTCAGCTCTTTACTCGTCAATTTCTTACTCATCAATCCCTTCAATCCTTTTTATTTATTATTCCCATTCTCTTTAAATAAGAAATAAAGTATAATTTTTGTAAAAAATTTTATTTGTAGTATTTTTTCAAGTTTTTTACATTTCTATATTTATGTTTGTGGCCACAAAAAATTTGCTAATTCAAAAACCTGCATGTTATAACATATTTAAAGTAGGACGAGTATACTCGTCTTGGCAATGCATGACACCCTGCCAAAGACGAGTATACCCGTCCTTGGCAACGAATGGGTTAATATCCAAGAATTCCTATTGGACCTCTTTCTACTCCTACCACTTCTAAAATCAGACCTCCGAACATTTATAAAATACACAATAGCATTTACCAAAAAACTTACGTCTAAGACTTCGTACCGATAGCATCGAAGAATTGTTTCAATCTAGAAAATTAATTTAAGAGCCTTCGAAATTGTAATATTCCCTGTAGAATCAGATTCCATGTAAACATTAGAATCTAACATAATTATATGCAAATATGTTTAATGAGTATTCAAATTCATATTTAGTTAATTGAACGGAATATGCATTGAAATAGACGAAGATGTTCCTATTGCATATAAATCATTTATATTTTATGCAAAGTTGTTGTTCGCAATATCGTATGATAAATGATACATTTCATTCTCTCTCCAACAATTTACGCAGGTATAGCACGTAGCCTTCCATCGCCAACCTAATAATAAACGATATATCGTCCGACCTGTCAAAATTATCGAATGGAATTATTAATCGTCGACCTGTCATCTCTCACAGCACACCGATAGGCATCTTGACATGCTGCGTCGTTTTACACTCCATTGGACTACATACCATTAAAGCGTACAATCAACTTTGAAAAAACGTAGTTACGTAATCGCTTTTTTTATTAAAGAGTTTACCTTGCGGTATTTAAAGATAGGTGAAGTTTGCAAATTTTTTTTATGTTAGAATGTTACAAAAATAGCGGAGTTATTCGCTAGTTGCAAAACATCGTTTCCTTGAACATCGATCGCCGGCCGCTATCGCTGCAAAGGACTGAAACATCTGAAGCGAAAAAAAAAAATTCTTATTAATGTACAAATAGAAATGTATTCTTTAAAATGTAGCGTACGAAGTTTCACAAAATATTAATTATTATAAAAATGGCAACAGTTTGAAATGGCAAAACTTGTTTTTACAAAAAAAGAAAAAAAATCAACTTTGATTATTTATAAATAGTTAGATAATTGAGCTATCGAAGAAATCGTACGTTACATTATAGTATACTTTATGTAGAATATTTTGTTAAACTATGAAAAAAATTGGATATGCGGTTCTGAAAATTTTCTGTTGGTCACTTCGAAAAATGTAGTTTCGAGAAAAGCACGAAAGTAGTTTTTTAAAGCATCATTTTTCTATGATATGATCCGTTCCCGTATACATTGCTATAATTTCGCCGAATGTTTGAGTTTTGAAAAATCCTATTGACACAATTTCTATATATTTGAAACTTTGAGAAATTAAATAAAAAAAGTATTCGATCTTTTTTTAGCCATCCGGGTGGTTTACCTCCTTAAGTATCAATCCTTATTCATCCCTCATTTTTCTAATCTAATTTATCCCATTGTTTTCAAATTGACGCGGTGGTAAAAATATCAGTATAATGAAAACTAGTTAAATTTTAAGATTTTTTTTTCATTATTAGTTGTTTATATTTATCACAACGTATATTTTTTTCGAAAAAAAATATGTCAAATTGATACAAGAGAGGAATAAAAGTTAACGTTCCAACGACCGTACAGTAGTAGCCAATTAAATTGCACTACTTCTGAAGAACACAGTTTGTCGAATGTTTAGATACATTGCAAACTTTGTAGTTATACTAACAAGGGACATCGCCCAAATTTTTATATGTTATAGAACTCGAAAAAATATTGCACACGTATTTTTTTTTATTTGGAAACATGAATATTGAGGAGGTNAATTTTCTGTTGGTCACTTCGAAAAATGTAGTTTCGAGAAAAGCACGAAAGTAGTTTTTTAAAGCATCATTTTTCTATGATATGATCCGTTCCCGTATACATTGCTATAATTTCGCCGAATGTTTGAGTTTTGAAAAATCCTATTGACACAATTTCTATATATTTGAAACTTTGAGAAATTAAATAAAAAAAGTATTCGATCTTTTTTTAGCCATCCGGGTGGTTTACCTCCTTAAGTATCAATCCTTATTCATCCCTCATTTTTCTAATCTAATTTATCCCATTGTTTTCAAATTGACGCGGTGGTAAAAATATCAGTATAATGAAAACTAGTTAAATTTTAAGATTTTTTTTTCATTATTAGTTGTTTATATTTATCACAACGTATATTTTTTTCGAAAAAAAATATGTCAAATTGATACAAGAGAGGAATAAAAGTTAACGTTCCAACGACCGTACAGTAGTAGCCAATTAAATTGCACTACTTCTGAAGAACACAGTTTGTCGAATGTTTAGATACATTGCAAACTTTGTAGTTATACTAACAAGGGACATCGTCCAAATTTTTATATGTTATAGAACTCGAAAAAATATTGCACACGTATTTTTTTTTATTTGCAAACATAAATATTAAGGAGGCGAAAATAGTCCCTAAAAGTGGGGTTGAAAAGCACGTTTTAGCGAATATCTTAGAAACTATTTGGCGTAGACAAAAAGTTAAAAATAAAAATTTCGTGATTTTGAAAGCCTAATTATATGGTGAAAATAAATTTTCAAGAAACTCATTTATCGTTTATAAAATTGATTAAAAATTAACATTAATTTGCAAATTTTGTTTATAAAACATTGAAGTATTTTCATAAAAATTTATACACACAAACTATAGGTATAAAAAAAATATACGGATAAATTGGAATTTTTAGTTTCACCCTTACAAATATACATCATTTCGTTTGAAGTTATGCTCATGATTGGTAACGAACGTCTCTTTCTGCGTGCATGATTGGTTTTTATGCACAATATTTTGTTAATTAACTTATATTACACATGGTAAATGGTTTTTTGGATCGGAAAAATTGAAACAGCAAGTTAAAATACCCGATATGATAATCCTCATACAGAAGACCTAAGGGCGCCAAGCGTTGTCGCCTCGTAACCGTGATTACAATTTGTTTCCAATAAAAGTGTTTGTTCGTTTAGAGTTGTTTTACGTTTATAAGAATATAATAGCTATAAAAATGGCTAATAAGCTATTGTGCACCGTGATTTTCATTTGGAGAATAATTATGCTTTTGTAAAATCCAAACGTGTTTTTATATGTATTACTCAAAACTGTTTGCAAAGGATTATGATTTTAACTTTTTGCGGACGAGTGTCGGCAAATACCCGCCCAAGTCTGTTCACCGTTGCGGATGCGAATTACACAGTCGCGTCTATCTTTCTGGGCGATAAGGTACGCAACGGTACAGTGTACTGAACAATATTACGTTTCCATTGAAAAAAATCAGGAATTTTTAGCGGTGAAGTCTTTGTTGATTTTAAGTGTGTGCCTCGACACCTCTTGTCCACAGTGACGCTCGCTCGTCGGTCGGTTTCGTCCGCAAAGGGTTAAAGGTAGATTGTAGGTAGATTTTATACTCTGTTGTAATCGTAGTTCGAGATATGCGGAATTCCCTGCGCACGTCAATGAAGGATACACTTAATTCATTTAAAATAACTATGTTTGTATGTGCGTCGCAGCGTCGGCCGTATTTGGCGACGATTAAACGACGCGGTGAATTCAAAGGGTTATTGAATTCTTGTCGAAGGATGTAATGGACTGCATATAATGGTTGTTTTGTAACAAAGCTTGGATAGTAGGTCCTTTAATGTATACACGAAATTGTATAAGTTCCTACTTTATCTGTACAATGTTACAAAATTGTCTAAAGGTCTAAATGTTTCCTTGTCTATGTACAAGTATCTAAATGTTTCTTGAGAATGAATAGCGAAAATGTCTATTAATGTATCAAGAATGTCTACTATAATGTCTAAAAATGTCTGTTGTCTATTATAATGTCTAGAATGTATACATATAACGAATATCTGTCAGGGCGCAATTTGCACCTCGCTATATAGCCACACTTACTCCCTTCCAGTACGCCCTTGGCGTGCTATTTTCTGGAAGAGGAACTGTGTCCATCTTACGGGGTAGGTAGGCAGCGAGTTGCCAACAGGACCTTCTCCAAATCGCCACGTGGTCCTCCTGGTTGGCGAAAACAGTTTTCCGTCGCGCCAACCTACCTCCTTGGTATTTCTCGGTTTATGACATGGCACCGCTACTCAGACTCAAAACTTGCACATGCCATCGATAGTCTGTTAGCCAGATGGCACCCAAAAATTAGATGTCTCTAGTCTACCATGTCATAAACCGCGCTGATTGAATTTAACACCGTTAACAAGTATCCGGTACCTTTCAGGGCTGAACAATGTTGATATTGAAATCTCCGAAATGCCTCAAAAAGGTATACGCATTACACAATGCATCCCTGAAAAACATATAACTTATATATAAAAAATTTGTTCATACAACGCATACTTTAGAAGTGTATATATGTGCAAGTAGCGTGGACCACCCTGTATATACAAAATACGTAGTTAGTCGGACTGTTAGAACGTAACTTTTACGCACCGACATGCGTTTCGTATCTTGATGTTATCTTCCGACGGTTTATTGCTGACAGGTATAGACCATGGTCGGCCTATGGCCCTGATAACGCTAGAATCCACCAACTGTGCTAGCTAGGGAAAAACTCGATGGGGTGCATGATCTTTTATGACAAGCTGTAAAATATATGCATACGATATGTAACAGTGGATGTAGTTTCGTAAAAAGAGAGAAACGAGCTACAGCATGGGACAAAGTAGTCAAGGCGGAGAAGCTTATCTACTACGATATAAAAAGAACAAAGCTGAAGCATTGAAAGAGGTACAGTGAAAAATTGTATCAGATCTATGATTGTGTATTTTGTATATTCCGTATCGTATTATTGAAGTTTTATTCATGTCCATAATTCAACTTAGATAATTATAAAGAAAAGAGAAAGAACAGTTAACACGTTGATTGCCACGACGATCCGATTTAACCTCTTGCCATACTTTGACGAGTCTGACTCGTGATTACAATTTCAAGCCAAACACGAACATCACGAGTGAGACTCGTGGTCATAGTTTCGGATCGAACATAAATATTGTGTGCGAGACTCGTGCTCACAATTTCGGGTCGAATATAAATATTACCCGTGAGACTCGTGGTTTTTTAAAATAATTTATTTATAATTTATTTATAATTTTTTTNTATTACCCGTGAGACTCGTGGTTTTTTAAAATAATTTATTTATAATTTTTTCTAGAATTTAATTATAATTTATAGAAAACGGCTAATGAAAATAAGAACTAAAATTTAAACAATCTTGGCAACAGCGTTCAGCGAGCGTCGACCGTTACACCTTTGTCCCAAATTTTGCCTGATTAAATGGTACTGCAAGGGGTTAACCAGTGGCGCCATGGTGGTTACCGATAATTGATGACCAGCATTCAAATTAAATACACTGTCGTATTTGTAAAATTTTTGAATCTGTTAATGTTACAGTAACGACATAAAGTACCGAATGCACCTTAGAGTATTTAAACTATTATGTTTTTTAATAAAATACGTCACGTATGTATACTATCAGCCAAAAGTTTGGAATTACAATATTGTTTAGTGTGTATCTGTATCGAATCCCTGGTAACTTTGTTGTTAATACGAAATTAACGTTAGACGTGTTAATAGCAATTTTCTATATCTTGATGGATTCGTTACTGGAAAGTTTCTTGAGGTAACAATTCTAAGATCTTTTTCCCC
>SMSQ01022504.1:0-10239 GCA_019453375.1 Ctenoplectra terminalis | reverse complement strand
GCACGCTTTATTTCAAAGGATTCTCTAATAGCGATGACGATGTTCAAAATTCATTAACTATGAATCTTCATTTAATTTTTACAAGTACAAACGTTTGAACCACTCCGGTCACCGATGACCACCACCATGGCGCTACGGGAGAAACAATCTCCGGTCACATACGACCACTGTGGCAATCAACGTGTTAAATAAATAAACATGTGGCAGAATCTTATTGAAAAATTCATCTTCGTTTTCATGAGTGTCATTATTAGGGATTTTACTACTCCCTTCCAGTACGTTGGTTTCGTAGAATTGGTTCCAGTTTTAACACCTTCTTCGCAGAAGCGAAGGGGCGTAACAATTTATGGCAGGATGACAGGTTGAAAATTTGGACGGGCCGGTTGGTGCAAAAATTCGACCGGTTTGGTCCTATTTGGAGCGATGCACGGGGATATGCTAAACAAGGTATGCTAGAGAATGTAGACGGTAGTCGACCGGGCTCTTCGAGACGAGTAAAAATGTAAATGGACGAGCGTAGGATCGAAGGTCAGTTTTGTTTGATTGGGATGCAGTTTTTGGTTGTAGGATTCGAAATGAATTTTTTTCCGTTTGTTTTTGTTCGCTGTATCTTAGGATATAGTACGAAGAGAGATGCTACGCTTTTTTTATCCTAAACTTTATAGAGTAAACGTAATTATTTTAATTGTATTTTATGCGTTTGATATTTTTTATTTTTTATTAAAACAATTTAGGAATTTTTAGGGGAAAAAATATTTATTTCGGAGCGACTCGAGAAATCTCAAATCAGAAATTAAATTTCTATCAATATTTGAAGCATTAATTTTGAATAAAAAAAATTAACAGAAACTTTGGTGTTATGTAAATGATTATAAAAAATAAAGTTCCCTTTTAGGATCTAGCGTACAATAAAAATGTTCCAAACTTAGATCGCAGAGGTTTAAATCAGACTAGCGACAAAAACTGAATAAAATAAGGAAATCCGCTTGATTTAAATCCTCGTCAGTTTTCTTTATGGTGGTATTCTAAATTTAAATCATAAAAAAGTATACAGGACACATAGTATAAAAGCGTTAATAAATTTCGAACATAATATATAAAGCACGTTCGTGGGAAGATACCGAAGTTGTTTTGAAATTTAAAACACACTTTATACTTTATATAAATACACAAAGATAAAAACGTGCAAACAATTTCATGCCGTTAATGACAATCTCTGGTTCTTACACAATATGTGACGAACGGAAGTAAGCAATCCATTTGTAACCTAATCAAAGATCATATCTTGCGTGACAGGGTAGATCCAATTAAAAATGTTAAATAATATTTAATTATGTAAAACAAATTATAATTGAAAAAATGCTTATAGCAAAGAAATGCGCATCTGTAAAATATTTTTATAAGAAATTTTAACCTCATTGATTTTTATCTTTTTTTTACAACTTGCGTAAAAATAAAAGAAAGAAAGAAAGAAAAATAGAATATACATAAAATTTGTTACAAGTAATTCTAATATTTAAATGCAACAAATTATAAGCGCGAAATGTGTGTATGCTTTCCCAATAAGTTTTTATTAAAAGAAAATAATATCTAAAATTTCTGAAAACAATTTCACTTTCTCCTCTTTCGTACGATACATTTTATAAGAAAAAAAGAAACACGAAGCAATGACGCAAACGTGCTTTACAATTATGCGTAAAATATTTAAAACACGCTGTTTCGAAAAACCTGAAACTAGTCTAAAATAATAAAAAAAAAAAAAAAAGAAATCGACCTCGCGAAAAAATACATGTATCGATCGTTCTCGTAACTCGGCACGATCGCAACGATACTTATCAACGGTGACAAAGGAAATTTTGTGAACGCATACTCGACAAGTGGGCCAAACTTCCGTGCACGTTCGTGTTTATTGCACGTGACCAGCATCGCGAAACATTTTTGCGCACTCTTTTGCGAGCCGATGAAGATTCGCGCGCGTGCCGCTCAAAGAATTCGTTCCGCCACGCGAGGTCCAACGTAGAAATTACAAAGCGTATAATTTCTGATTAACAATTACAAGATAATTAATTTACAATTTAATAATTTACGATGTCCAAAGCATTCGAATCTTAAGCTTGTATTTTTCTTTCTCAAACCATTTTCTGTGTTTTTGTACTTTGTAAATTAGTTTCTTTAGTGAACCAATTAAAGATTCAGCTTTTTTTTTCAATCTTTCTCGAAATCTTTTATTTTAAGTGACGCAACTAAAAAATAAGAGACACCGGAGGACCTTTAACATTTTGACTGCTGTGTCAGCCATATTTGGGCGACGCGTGAGCTTCCACAAGGGCCTGTCGCTCACAGCTAACGATGGTTTCAATTACTTCGTTATAACGGATGGAAATAACTACTATGCATGATACAGTAAAATTAGATATAATTTTTTTAATCGAACTTTGTGTTGTCCGTGTATCAAGACGTCCTATAAAATGAAGTATTCAGACGCCAAACTAGTCGACCCAATTTTCTGTGAACTTTTAGAATCTAGTATCACGATATAGCATTAGTGCTTAATTTTTCAGAAAAACAATCGATTAACGTGGATGGAGTTGATCAGTTTGATCTCTGTATGACTCAAATATTGAGCATTTTATCTTCGAAGTAAACGCGAAGTATTATCCTAACGTAAAGTTATGTTTCAGCGTGGATTCCCTTAATACAATCCCTGCCTTTCTATTTTTGAACCTAAGAGTCATGCTCGAAATTTGTTTGACAATAATCAACAACAAACCACGTGCTGCACCCGGAAGCCTCGTCCACTATCAAAAACACCAACGATCGTAAAATTTTCAAGGCTCCTCTCAACCTGACACACCATATAATTTATACTTCATAAACCTTCTCTGTTAAAACCAGAAAGAGGAACAACATGGAACGACGGGTTGTTTACACCTTCTCGTTTTTAACCCTTGCGTTGTTCGATAAAATTGTGAATAACGTCGGAAGAATAAACTTTCTACAAAATCTTTTTTTATTACTGTGTTTCTGCGTGATAAAAATACGAAAAAATGTAATTTTATCTGTATTTACTTTTTGCTTTTAAAGATACTTCGTGTGTGATAAATTTAAAAATGTAGGATACCAAGGTTACAATTTTTAAAATAATATATTGTGTCTTAACCGCGTATAACTAAAATTTTAATTGCTCGTTAGAAAAAAGATTACAATTGATTACAGTCTCACATTTTTGTTAGAAACTATCCGAACCAGAAATAAGGAAGACTATTAGGCTTTTCGACGCCAACGCTAATCGACTGATAGCCTATTATTCTGCTTTTCGGTTGCCAACGCTTATCAACGGATAAGTATTAACTATCGGTTAATTCGTTGTTCTCCTTCCGTTCAATTTTTAATTATATTTTACGTTTATTTCCATATCCTTACGAATTACGAAATTTTTACCAATTCGGTCCTGGCGATGAATCCACGTTCAGTTGAGTCGACCATTATTTATAAAGGGTTAAAAAACGAGGAGATAAATGACAAAAAAAAGAAAAAAAGAAAAAAGAAAAGAAAAGAAAAGTAGAGAAAAATAAACACGCGACAATGATTAACCAAGATCAGCAACCACGTCAATTAACATGCAGTTCACGCAAGGTGATTTCTGAGTGGCACGATTGTTCATGGATCCGACGTGTCTGTTTCCGTGCTCGTTACCACGCTGACACGATCGCCTGTCAGTCACCTAATAAGCGTACAAGAGGAATGTTCGACGATTTTACGCTTCTCGAAGCCGCGTTGCGTTCCTTCGGTCGTTCATGCCCGCCTCGATTGAGACATTAAGCCGCCACGGGCGAAAGAACGCGCGCTAACGAGACACACGTAAGAATTTACGTAAAGGAGCACACGAGTCGCGTCTCGCGACGTAACAGGGTTTATTTCCGAGCTCGTGGATCGCGGGCAAAAATCTCGACGATGCGCGACCACGCGAAAGAGGAGACCTGTTAGGAATACCTTCTTCGTGGAGTCACCGAGGAACGGATCGGTAAAAAAAGCAGGTTTTTCCAAGTTCGTTTCCGTTCACGACAAATGCGATTTTATCGCGTTGCATCAGTGACATTTGCAAAAGAATCGCGAGAATTACTTAATTGAGATTGTCCATGGAAATATTGGTTGACAATGAGAGAATTGTTGTTTCGGTTGGCTTAGAATCCTGTTCCAAGTAGTTCGGATTGTTAGTAGCGGTTAATGTTACGGTTAAGTCATTTGCGGGGAACATAATTGCTCGTGTTGGATTATTTAGTTGGAAATGTTGATATTAACATTGAATCAGGTGATTCTTTTTCTACTTGGTTTAAGACTAGAACTACGGACGATTTAAGCATACCTATTTCTATCAAAGAACTTAAAAAAAATATAAAATGAAAGGGAAATAAATCTTTATTCATATTCATTAAAGAGAAACACAAAGAATTCTCAAAAGTGCATCTAAATTTATAGAATTTATACGATAAATTGCAAACCAGTCATTTTGACCACTTCGGTAGTTCTAGTGTTAAGATCCTGTTGGAAGATTGTTTATTATGCAGTTACTAATATTTAATTCTGCGATTAATTGCTTTATGCTTTATATTTTATCCAACCCGTAAAATAGATACAAATATAGCATGAGAATGAGAACAGAATTTTTTTTATTTTGTTTAAGACTGTGCTCGAAATACTTTGAACGGTAGATGCTTTTGACTAGCTTAGGATTTTATACAAAAGCTTTTCGATCGTATAATGTACGTCATATTTAATGAGATAGTTAACTGATCTGAGGACTATTAATTTATAAGCATGAGCTTCTATCTTGTTAATCCTGGGTGAATGACATCAGAAGTGTTTGGTAACACTAATAATTAAGGACTGAGAGTCATACTCATCGATGCGCTAATTTTTTAAAGATAGATTGCTTATTCATCTTCGTCAGTCAACAAGCTTTATTTTCTACATAATGAATTAGCATCTCTTGTCAAACGATTATACGACACCAAGCTTTAACCTATTACTCCTCGCACAGACTACAGACATTTCCGATGCAATGATTAATTTCCTTTTTTGCTTCTTGAAAAAAAATCTGCTATCCTTCTTTTCGATTCTTTGCTTTTCATTGCTCCATTTGTATTAGAAACCCGTTATATCATACATTCGCAAGAACTAAAATCTACCTATCCAATTTCTTGTTAACTTTCGATTTCATACATCGAGTAAATCTTTCCTAAGAAACGTCACGGTTAATAAATTAACATTAAAACTACCAGTGACTAAAATATCCTTATTTCAACCAAAAAAATCAACCATAAAAGTATACGTAAACAAAAGAAAAAAATAATAATAATAATAATTCCTAGGGTGACAAACCTTTGTTCAGATTTTTAACAGATCACCGACAATCCCTGAAAATTGCTGAAAATCCCTGAAAATCCACGAAAATCCTCTATAAGACACCATAGTATATTTACAAAATTTCCATGAGAAATTCCAAAAAATTCGTAACCAGTAACAGTAGTTATCCAATTACACGATACCAACAGGTTCTCCACTACGAATTAAGGATCCACAGATAACACCACGCTACCCCAACAAACCCCGAACAGAATCAAAACACGAGACCCATAAACTATACACGCGTGGGAGTATTCAACACTCAGGAGGTGGAAATCGGTTTTCTTACGATCGCGGCTTGTTCCCGCCACGGGGACCAATTCCGGCGTCGCGGACAAGAGGAGGGGCGCGTATCGGGCGCAAAAAGGAAGGGTGAAAGAGGCGTGCAAGCGGAACAACGTGATCGTCTGGTGCGGCAGTCGTAGGAGAGCCTCGCGACACACACGATCCACTTGGTGTGTCCCTTTTGCCGCGAGTAACACGGTCTTCCCGCTGGTTCGCGACTACAGCTTTTCCATATACACTAGCGTACACCTATACAGCGGTTGGGCCTCCTCCGGTTCTCTCGTGTCGCGCGTCAGAGAGTGGGACACTGGCGCAGGGCCAGTAGGATCCACCGATATAAAGATCTGCGGTCACGCGGACCGGGAGGTTACTCGTTTCTTCATCGTCGGTCCAAGTGCAGCGGGACAGTGAGTGGAGTATATCGCGGCCGCGAGCTGCTATCGCGCGTTATGGATTCGTTTCAGTGAAACGAGCTGTCGATCGGCCCTTCTGTTGATCGCAGGAATCCATTTCAAAGACTGTCGAGCACGCGTGTGTGACTGGTTCGCGTTTAACGTTGAGTAGCACGCGTCGAAACCGAGGGAGATACTGACACGGTGGATCGGAGCTTGGAAGAAGATCGTGAGTCCCCTTTTTTCCTTTCAAATTCAGCTTCCACGGGAACTACCGGCAGGTCTCAGTGAAATAGTTACATTTATCACCGACATATAGTGTTTTCATACGATACACGTGAAACGATACCCAACAAATGATAAAATTATCGACACGTGTTTCGATATCGGTTAAGAGAATCTTTAGGACGTAGTTTCATTTTTTTTCGAGTTAATTAACGTACATGCATCTTCAACTATTACGACAATTGTGATAAAGAGGAGACTAACGGGAAGACACGCACGTCCGTTTCCCGGTACTCGAATTCCCGCTCGATTCGCGCGTTTTCGTTGCTGCATACGACTCGGTAAATTTATATAACGGACACGATCGGCATAGCTTCTCGTGAATCATCGATGGATAGCGGTTCACGTGTCGCGAGCGTACAACGAGCCAGGTAAAGGATCGGAGTCCTTGCGCTTTCCGGTATGAATATTTATCGATACGATTTTTTTTTTCCGTTTTATCGAACGCGCGTACGGGATAATTACCGGTTGGTGGATAAAAATCGTATCGTTGGAACGAAGTCACTCGCGATTACTGGTGGAGTCGAACGTGGAATAGATATAATGAATGATCGACGATCTAATATTATTCCAACCTGAGAGCTTTCACAAATCGACGACGGAAAATGTTCTTGTACAACTTGTGACATTTAGACTGTTCGTTACTGTTCTTTACTGTTTGGCAGCTACTGATTAACTTATAAACCTTTCTTTTTAATGCCTTAGTGATCGGTTATTTATAAAATAAGTTTTTAAACATTGAACATTAAATTTATTAATTTCTACCAAATTCAAATCGTAGGTATGTGAAAAAATACACGATGCAAAGGAAAGAAATATTTACTATTTTTCGGAGAAAACTACTGAAAGCCCTCAAAAATGCACCGTTGTAAATTTATAAAAATTCATTTTGATGAAATTTATAGAGTCATTTTGACAACTTCGGTAGCTTCAACGTTAAACAAAAATAACTAAAAATGTGACCTATTACGAATTTCAATATTGCTGACAAAAATATGTCTAAAAAATGCACAAGCAAATATTAGTTTAACCCCGTATCACTAAACTATCCTAAAAATTACAACGTCGGATTAAACAAATTTTGCATTACCTTTAAAACAAACTTGTGTAGTGCCCCTAATATCTGTGTTGTGCTAAATAATTACCGTTTCAATTTTTCGCAAACAACTAATAACACAATTTCCAACCTCAACAAGAACAATAATTTTCTAAAATGTTACATATTTTTTCCCATCGCAATTCTTTATATTACTAATGGTTTAGCAATCTAGGATTGAATTAAAATTAACTCGCGATCAATCAACAATATTCATACACGAGAACCCAAGTTAACTAGTGACCGGTTAACAAAGTGTTAAGGAAGTGAGAAAAAAAGATATCCTAAAATATTCTGACACTTCGAACGTGCAAAATTACGCCGGACAGGATGTAGATTATTATTCGTTGGAAGAGGGCAGACTACAGCCTAACCCGCGGAAGGGGAAAACGTTTCTCCGATCCCCCAACGCGGAAAGCGGGCTCTCGAGAAAGGACTCGTACATCATGAAAATCTATGCAGTCTCGAAAGAAAATCAAAGAAAAGGAAAAACACCTCATTCTACTGTCAACGATCCTCGGGTTCTCACGTCGCGTCGGTCGTTGAGAGCATCCGGTCAGTTCCATGTTTCGCGAAAGTTAAGGTTTCCGGCAGATCGATGCGTGTGTACGCTAGGCCTCCCGTTCACGTGGCCGTTTAATTACCTAGGATTTGTCATTAACGCAACGGAGATCGACGTGCTTCCTATTCGCCGTTAAGAGGCGGCTTTCACTTTGACATAACTGCATCGACGAAAACGAAGGCAAAAACCGGAGGCACGTTTTTGAGAAACGTGTCACACTCGCGGGCAACCGTGACTCGATTCGAGAGATCGTGAGTTAGAGATAACCAAGAATATTCAGCGATTCGTAACGCTGTTTTCTTGCTACTTTTCTCTTTCGTCGCACCTGAAACTTCCTCCTCGCAGGTTTTTGGAGTGTATTTTTCTTTTTTTCTTTTTATTTGTTCATTTTTTTTCTTTCTTGATAAGCGCGATGATAATGTGACCGTTTTTACGCGTGTGAAAGCTTTCACTGCACACTCTTGTCTTCTTGGCACATTGAAGAATTGATAGTCCCATTGAGAGATTATGAAGGCATAATATAGTACGTAATAGCAACCACGAGTAGGCGGATCGGAGCTGAATGGGTAACTTTGGCTACAAAATATCTCATGCATGTTGTGTCACGAGATTAGATTCAGCTTAGAGGATCGTTAAGATAATTTATGATAACGTATCTTTCGCATTACTTTACAGTCAAGTTGTAGCTATTTTTTTTTTTATTATTACGTAGGAGAAGCGTGTCATTTTTAACGAAGTTATGGATGGGAAATTTTTCAATCGATGTCTAAAAACAATTCATAATATACCACGAAATAATAATCTACCAGCGATTTCAATAATTCGACGTCCAATGGATCGACACACCGGACAGTTCGATTCGTCTAGCATCGGCCACGACCGTGATCTATGAACGTCATTCGGTAATCAATTGCTGGTAACGATCGGACGATAGAAATAGATCAAGAGGATTAAATTATTTACACTGTGTGGTTTATTTTTGTCCATCAATTATTATCGTTTTCGAAACCATTTTTTTCGTTTTTATTGCACTGTCAGGGATATAGACTGATAAATTCGGCATTGTTAAAATCCCACGCGTGTCGTATTATTAGAAATACGGTTCCTCTGTAACCTACAATTCACAAAAAAATCTACGATCTGTAATACTTCTAAACAAGTTTCCAAACAATTGATAAAATACTATAAAGTAGCGATCATCGTAGCGATTCGCTCAACTAATACAATCAGAAAAGAGAATAAATTTTCTTCGTACGACCAATCCACTTACGAAATCGTTCAACAACAAAGAATATGACCCCTCGTGACCAGCAATATTCATCTCTAAATGCCGTACGGATCAGAGAACGTACAACGGGATTCAACTGAACGCTCGTTCGCCAGGGTACCCTCGAATTAAGCGTGTCAACCGATGTCTATCCGTCGATCGTCGAGCAATTAAATAGAATTGTGACAAACGATCGTACCAGTTTCGCGATTATTACCATCGTGAACTCCAGCGACAGCGGTTGTGCAATATGTCCTTCTTTTTGCACGTCTAAGATCGCGATACACCGAGGCGAGGCGAGTTACGATCTAGAAATCTAATTTCCCTTCAATAGTCTAGAGACTAAGGAATCGAGAAAAATCGTGCACATCTGAAATATTGCAAGTTACTCTCCAGAGTCAAATTTAGAGTAAATATTCCGAGTAAAATGACTCGATCTCGTGTAGATTATAAAATATTCCGGTTTTCAGCTGTTTTTAGTAACGCACAAAATAAAAATTAAAAATCCACATTTACTTTGATAAATATATATCTTTTTAATTTAGTTGTAAATTAAATTTGAAGCGCTCCGTCGCTTCCTAACTTATCCTATTTGGGTACACACAATTTGAGAGTACATTCCAGAGAAACTACGGTAAAAAGACTTTTAAATGAATTCGTACTCTAAAATCAACGATCGATGAACATTCACACGCGTGACGTCAATCTCTGCGAACGCGGGGAACGCATCTGATCGGAACACCGGAACCGCAACTACCTATCAACTTGCGCAATTCGTTCTTCACGCCGAGGGATGAAGAAAAAATGGTAACCGCACAGAGAAAGTGGCACGTCCAGTGAATCGTATCTCGCGATTTAAATGGCTCGTCGTCGGAAACAGGGTCGAAAACAGGGTCGAAAACAGGGTCGGGAACGTGTTTCCCAACGACACATAAATTTGAAATTA
>SMSQ01022497.1:60253-79367 GCA_019453375.1 Ctenoplectra terminalis | reverse complement strand
TAATTTTTTTTTTTTTTTTTTTTTTTTTTTTTCTTTTACATAGATGACAGGATGTAATAAAATTTACGTTTCATTTTCGCTGTGTATAAAATACAAATTTATAATTAGTCCATGAATTAATTATAAATCGATAATTGTTACTGTAGAAAATCTGTAGAAGATTTTTATGTACGCAGATAATATCTTCCAAGCCGTATTTACGACTTCCGATGTCTTTTATTACAGTTTTTGATGGACTAATTACTCAACATTTATCTTGTATAAGATGGTTGAATACCCAGTGAATTATTGTCAGAGCAATCGTTCAGATAACGTCACGGTAAACATGACTTGTAGACAATCGTCTCTAATGATTAGTGTCTTCTTGGATATAAAAAATTTCAAGAAGACGGCATTTTCCAGACTGATTTTGTTTGATCAGACAAATGTAAATATGAGAAAACGTACCGGTACTATCAAACAAGTATGTTCCATGATAAACAACAACTACTAAAAATACGCAATATAGATTCAGATGGCTCCTGTTCAGTTAACGACATAATATTCAACACTTACTCTATTAAAAATATTTATGAATCAACAATTTTAAAAAATGTTCCATTCTACTTAATCCTTAAATTTGTAGGACTCAATGGTAATTTTTGTATTTAAAATTTTACAGACATTAAATTACTAAAATATTAGAATTTGTGCGTATAAAATGTTTTCTGGAATTAAAATTTAAATAGAATAATTTCTGTGTGATATAAAATGTTTTCTCGAATTAAAATTTAATTAGAATAATTTTTATCTGATATAAAATGTTTTCTGGAATTGAAATTTAAATAGAATAATTTCTGTGTGATATAAAATGTTTTTTGGAATTGAAATTTAATTAGAATAATTTCTGTGTGATATAAAATGTTTTCTGGAATTAAAATTTAAATAGAATAATTTCTGTGTGATATAAAATATTTTCTCGAATTAAAATTTAATTAGAATAATTTCTGTGTGATATAAAATGTTTTTTGGAATTAAAATATAATTAGAATAATTTCTGTGCGATATAATATCTTTTCTGGAATTAAAATTTCATTAGAATAGTTTCTGTGTGATATAAAATGTTTTCTGGAATTAAAATATAATTAGAATAATTTCTGTGTGATATAGTATCTTTTCTGGAATTAAAATTTCATTAGAATAATTTTTATGTGATATAAAATGTTCTCTCGAATTAAAATTTAATTAGAATAATTTCTGTGCGATTCTATCCATGTTTCTCAACGATTAACTTATTTTATTAGTTATTTATTCTATTAATAATAATAAATATAATTTATTATATGTTTATAAAAATATCAGGTCTGGAATTAAAAAATTCTTCGAATACAGCTTTTCTAATTCTTTCATTTGGAAATAATTTGTAAAAATCCAAACATCGAAGAAACGATATTCCATGCGCACTAGTTTAATATCTGAATAAATGTTTTACTATATTATTATATTGTTAAGATACACAGATATAATTGTTGCACGATCTTAAGTTTTCATGAACACAATAACAAAGTTAAATATTAATCGCTGGTAAACCGTGGATTCTTAAGCAAATTCATATATTTATTACGTATCATATATTTATACTGCCCACGCATCGACCCATCGTCCGTCCGTTGGGTCCGGTCCCCGTCCGTTACGCCTTTATTGCCCTCCATAAATCAAAAGTCCTTAAAACTACGACACTACGCTATAAATAAATAAAAATAAAGAAATAACAAGGAATAAAATAAAGGATAAAAATTATTCATTTATTTTGTGTTCCTCAGGTGGTCCTCTTCTGCTGTTTAACGATGCTGCCGCATTTCTTGTACGGCCCAGGAGAGGACGCTCTTCTGCTCACGAAGGAGTACGGAGCGAAACCGCAAACTGTAAATTCGAGTCATATACCTGATAAATATCGGAAGTTTTTATGTCTCGGAAAAGAAAATCGAGAGACCGAATGCGAGGACGCCGATGGAAATTTCGCGCCTCAAGTGTTACTGTTCATAGCGCAGCTGGTATCAGGAGTCGGTGGCTCGCTTTATTATACTTTAGGAGTATCCTACATGGACGATAATATACAGAAATCGAAGACACCAGCTTTGATCAGTTTTTCGTACTTCTTGAGAATGCTGGGACCAGCCATTGGTTACGGTTTGGCTTCGTTTGCCCTCAAGTTTTATATCAGCCCTACATTGACGCCTACGATCACAACGCAGGATCCAAGGTATGCTAAATATCTAATATCATGAAATTTAAAAGCACAGTTGTATATAAATAGATTCTTGTATCGTTAAATTAGAGATATACTAATCATAAATAGAGGTGAATTTAGATTGAATTAAAGAATGATACTGTTATATAGTTGGATAATTTAGTTGTTTCAAAAATCATGGTATTTGTAAAATTGGAGAGTGAAAAATTTTCATGGAATGAATGGTAGGAAGCTTTTAGAATTGTTTATTCAAAGATATCACGTGTTAAATTATTGTTATTGGCCAGAGCTTAGAAATTAAAAAGAAAAGTAATTTTACTAAAAGATCTTTAAAAATATATAGGAAATTGTTGTTAAAACCTGCAGAATTAATACTTTCTTTTTACAAAAATTATAAAATCTAAGGTATTACTTTTCATTTAACTCTCATATAAATTATTGGTAAATATGGTAAATTATGGTAAATTATAAATTATTGGACAGAATTTAGAAATGGAAAGAAAAGAAATTTCTGATTGTCTTACCTTAGAATACTCTTTGCTAAAAACATCTTTCAAAATACACAAAATTTCTATTAAAACCCACAGAATTAATACTTTCTTTTTATAAAAATTATAAAACCGAAGGTATTTTCATTTAACTCTCATATAAATTACAGTACAAATTCCAAATCATTCTTCAAAGCTTATAAATGAAAAAACAAAAAGAAATCTATGATTGCGTTACTTTAAAACATTCTATACTAAACAATCTTTCACAAAAATTACAAAACCGAAGGTATATAAAAATACCTTTTAACTCCCAAACAAATTATAGTACAAATTCCAAATTATTCATAAAAAAAAAAAAAGAAATTCGAAATTACATTACCTTTAAACACAAAAATAAAATCCAAGTTCTTCGTTCTACCCTCTTACAACCACACACGCGCAACTACACCATAACATCCAAAACGTCTTCTTAATCCACTAATTTATTTAAACACCCACAGGTGGTTAGGTGCCTGGTGGTTCGGTTGGATCATCCTGGCGTTCCTACTTTTCATCTTCGCAAGCATCATCGCGCTCTTCCCAAAAACTCTGCCCAGAGCCGCAGCTCGGAAGGCGTTGGCGTTGGAACGAAACAAATCAGCAACGAACATAAAAGGGGACGAGGAACCAGAGTTGCCCGCTTCCATATCGGACATGCTGAGGACGTTCAAACGCCTGTTAACGAACACCACGTTGATGTGCAACAACTTGGCGACCGTCTTCTATTTCATGGGATACATGCCCTACTGGATATTCATGCCGAAATATATCGAAACACAGTACAAACAATCCGCTTCGGTTTCCTCGTTAATTACTGGAACAGTCGGCTTGGTCTTCAGCGCCTTTGGGATTCTTCTTTCCGGTTTAGTCATCTCGAAGTACAAACCAAAGGCGAGGTACTTGGCTGCTTGGAACGTTATGGTGGGAGCTATATCGGTTATGGGAATGATTTCCTACGCTTTCCTCGGCTGCTCTGCTAACGACAATCAGATCACAGTTCAACCAAACGGCGCTTTGAAGACTGAGCTTCCGTGCAACGAACAATGTCACTGCGACTACGTTACTTATAATCCCGTCTGTTCGGAACGTGGTCAAACCTTCATTTCAGCTTGTCACGCAGGATGTCGAAACATGAAGGTTTGATATTTTGTACATCTATTTTTCAATTTTTTTATCCGAGATTTAATTTTATGAGTGGACTTGTGTTTGGAAATTGTAGAGGTTAGAGGCGAGGAATGTTTTTAGCGCTAGAGGCGATATTTAAATTGGGAAGCGATAAAGGAGGCTATAATTTTTTTTAGAATATCTATTTGGTTCTATTAATCTTCAAATTGTAATTTGTATAATTGAGTATTGGTTAATACAAGAGCTGGTATTTATGAAGGCAGAAAGAGAGACTCGCTATTTTTGGACTAAATGTTTTTTAATTAGTATTATAGAACACGGTCGAAGTTTTATTTTGGTACCGTTGGTTTCCGAGGACTGATGAAAATTAATGCCTTATAATTTATTAATAGCTTTAATAAACCGCGTTAAGAAAAGATACAAATTTCCTTTGCTAGCTTTCACAATTATTTTTTTTTAATCATTAGCTATTTTGAGACCAAATGTTTTTTAATTAATATCATAGAACATGGTCGAAGTTTCATTTTGGTACCGTTGGTTTCCGAGGATTGATAAAAATTAATGCCTTATAATTTATTAATAGCTTTAATAAACCGCGTTAAAGGAAGATACAAATTTCCTTTGCTAGCTTTTACAATTATTATTTTTTAATTATTAGCTATTTTGGGACCAAATGTTTTTTAATTAATATCGTAGAACACAGTCCAAGTTTTATTTTGGTGTCGTTGGTTTCCGAGGACTGACAAAAATTAATAAACCGCGTTAAAAAAAGATACAATTTTCCTTTCCAAGCTTTTACAATTTTTTTTCTTAAATAATTATCGTTATATTTTTATAAAAAAAAACGCGTTACACTAGACTTACATTTGCAATGATTAAAATCGACCCAATTAAAACGTATTATTTTCTATTAATTTTTAACTCAAAGTATAAACGAGCTTCTGATCGAAAAATGACCCAGTTAACAGGTTAATCATGTATTTTCAGATCCAGACCAATGGCAGTAAGATGTACACAGAGTGCAGCTGTATAAAAACGAAGTCCGCGCATCCTTTGCCATTTTTGTTCGCGAACAACAGTTGGACACGCACGACAGAAGCTCCGATTGACTCCACCGAACCCGACTATCTGTCAACTTTGGGCACCGCGGTACCAGGAGCCTGTCCTGTTGATTGTATGCATAAGTTTTACATCTTTCTGGCTGTGGTTTGTCTTCTCAAGTTCAGCGGGGCTACCGGAAGGGCGTCGAATTTTTTGGTCTCCGTCAGATGCGTCGACGAGAAGGATAAGACGGTGGCAATGGGCTTTGGATTAACCATCATGAGCTTATTCGCGTTCATACCATCTCCTATTCTGTTCGGATTTATCTTAGGTAAGATATTTTATTTATCGAGAATCGAAGAAAGTTAAAAAAGAAAACGGAAAAATGAAATGCACGGACGATGAGTAAGACACTTTTTTTTATCGAGAATCAAAGAAAGTTAAAAAAGAGAACGGAAAAATGAAA
Organism: Ctenoplectra terminalis; assembly: GCA_019453375.1. Classification (NCBI taxonomy): domain Eukaryota; kingdom Metazoa; phylum Arthropoda; class Insecta; order Hymenoptera; family Apidae; genus Ctenoplectra; species Ctenoplectra terminalis. The sequence continues at coordinate 73,975 of SMSQ01022497.1, read as the reverse complement.
TGCACTGACAATGAGTAAGACACTTTGCTTATCGAGAATCGAAGAAAGTTAAAAGAGAGAACGGAAAAATGAAATGCACTGACAATGAGTAAGACACTTTGTTTATCGAGAATCAAAGAACGGAAAAATTAAATGCATTGACAATGAGTAAGACACTTTGTTTATCGAGAATCGAAAAAAGTTAAAAAAGAAAACGGAAAAATGAAATGCACTGACGATGAGTAAGACACTTTGTTTATCGAGAATCAAAGAACGTTAAAAAAAAGAACGGAAAAATTAAATGCATTGACAATGAGTAAGACACGTTGTTTATTGAGAATCGAAAAAAGTTAAAAAAGAGAACGGAAAAATGAAATGCACTGACAATGAGTAAGATATTTTATTTATCGAGAATCAAAGAACGTTAAAAAAGAGAACGGAAAAATAAAATGCACTGACAGTGAGTAAGATATTTTATTTATCGAGAATCGAAGAACGTTAAAAAAGAGAACGGAAAAATAAAATGCACTGACAGTGAGTAAGATATTTTATTTATCGAGAATCAAAAAACGTTAAAAAAGAGAACGGAAAAATGAAATGCACTGACAATGAGTAAGACACTTTGCTTATCGAGAATCGAAGAAAGTTAAAAGAGAGAACGGAAAAATGAAATGCAGTGACAATGAGTCTGATAAAGGAATATTTAAGAGCATTATTTATGCAAAGGGTTAATCGGTGTTGTTGAGAGCAACGTTTGTTCTAATTAAGCATCTTATTGTTTGACAGAAGCTTATAACGAATAATCTTCTTTTGATTATACCAGGTGTATAACAATATTTTGTGCACTATATTTTATTTATTTTATATTTTTATTATTATTATTATTATTATTATTATATTTTATTTATCATTAATAATATTTTTTGCTTAATACGTTTATGATTTATGGAACAAAATTTATTTGCGAATGTTACCTTCTGTCTGCAGATAGAACCTGTCTCGTTTGGGGAAAAACGTGTACAGGTACAGGAAATTGTTGGCTCTACAACGGAGAGACGTTGAGATATCTACTAAACTTTACAGCGGCCAGTAAGTTGTTGCTTAAACTATTTGAGAAAATTACGAAATGTCGTTTCCTTGTATAAAAAATTATTGTGTAGCAATTTCCTAACGATTAATTGATTTTGCGATTCTGAATTTACAAAAATGATTGATTGCGAAATTACAAAATTTTTTCGACGTTGTTTTTAGAATTTGTTGAATTCAAACTTCAAAGAAACGACATTTTATACGTGTTAACTTGTTAAATGAGATTGTACGAAATGTCGTTTCCTTGTATAAAAAATTATTGTGTTAAACCATGTATTTAATTCAGATAATTTCCTAACGATTAATCGATTTTATTTTAGAATCAAATTTACAATATACGTATTAACTTATTAAATAAAATTTTCTGCCTTTAAAGCAAGGATTCCCAACTTACGTTCTGCGTTCTTCAAAATTAGATACACTAGTATTGGGTTGTTCGGAACGTAATTTCGTTTTTTCCTGACAGACGATTTAATTGTATTTTTTCGCACCCAACTTCACCCTCAAGCCGCATAATCATTATATGTTTCGAAAGCTGATATAGCAAGGCTTGTGTGCGAAAAAGTCCAATTGATTCTACGCAGTAGTTTTTGATTGATGTCCTTTTAAATATGAAGAGCGAAAAGCAGAATTTTCGTCATATTTTACTTTTCCTAAAAGGTAAAAATGCTGTTCAAGCCAGAAAGAAATTAACCGACGTGTATGGAGAAGATGTATTGAAAGGTACACCAGTGTCAGAAGTGGTTTGCAAAATTTCTCAATATAAAACTTTTAACGATAGGTCACACAGAACTACGGAGGGTTAAAAATTTGTTATCCAAGCTAAAAAAAAACGTTCCGCCATTGAAACAAGTTGGGAATCACTGCTCCGAAGCAACACATTTCTTTTTACAAGCAACGTGATATCTTTTTTCTTTTTTCTCTTCACTCTCTTCTTAGCATTCGTAACGATCGGTACATTATTCGACGTGGGTGTCTGGTATTTCGTAAAAGACGTGAAGATCTTCGACGAAGAGATCGAGCTGAAAGACATAGCCGAAGAGCCCGGGGAGACGCTTTGAAAGTGGGTCATTAACGATCGGGTAAGATCGCTTCGTTTCAAGGAAAGGTTGAAGCAAAGATTGTACGGCGAAGTCGTTGGTGAAGAGAACAAAAAAATACAATAAAATAAAATAAAATAAAAGAATAAAAAAGTAAAAAAATAAAAAAAATAATATTAAAACCGAGTAAAAAAAAAACAAACAAAATAAATAAACAAATAGAACGAAAGATGGGAACGATGGAAAAAAAGGGAGAGCCGACGCATAAAGACTTTACAAGTACCTTAAGCAACTTCTTAGATATTTAAAAGCTCGTAGTACCTCGGATAGAACTTACCGTTGACTGGTTCGCTCGTGAGGCACAGCATTTGAAGAGGAAAATGAATTTAATTTTTTACTATCCCTGTTTTATTACCATTATTAATAATAATTATTATTCTCATCGTTCGTGAGAAGTCTGAAATCCCTTCTGTCAGATACGAGAGCTGCGTTAAGAATAAGTGTAACAGGTAATACTGCCGTGCGTAAGTTACCGGACACTCGTATGATTTTTAACAGAATGTTTATCGAAACAGACTTTTAGTAAGATCCGAAAAAAAGATGTAATTTAAGGATCACTGTGACGCCAACAATTAACCCTTTGCGCTCGCGATCTTTTTTAAGTTTCAAAGGACTACCGTGAAAACTCAGTGTTCTTTTTGGAAAGAGAAACAGAAAGTTACAAATGTTTACGATTTTTTATTTGCATAGTTAACACATCGAGTACGGCGCTCTGCTCGCTCAACGCGCTTCCGTACATTTTTGAGCGGTCCACAGAAAATTTATACAATGCTTATATGCATAATAACACCAAACTGATGTATCTATATTTGAAAAAATTAATTTTGTTTAGTTATCACTGCACTATTATATTTTATTACTGTATTACTGACGCCACGATTCATCTATAGTGATTATTAGTTAAAACATTTTTAAATCGAAGTGAAAAACTGTGATCGATCGTAATTTTTTCTCCAATAAGCGGACAAAATTCGGGCTATAGAGGGTTAAAAAATGTATTTTATCGAGTTATCGTTGCACTATTAAATTTTATTACTGTATTACTGACACCACGATTTATCTATAGTGATTATTAGTTAAAACATTTTTAAATCGAAGTGAAAAACTGTGATCGATCGTAATTTTTTCTGCAATAAGCAGACAAAATTCGGGCTATAGAGGGTTAAAAAATTTATTTTACCGAGTTATCGTTGCACTATTAAATTTTATTACTGTGTTACTGTCACCACGATTCGTCTATAATAATTATTAGTTAAAACATTTTTAAATCGAAGTGAAAAACTGTAATCGATCATAATTTTTTCTCCGATAAGCAGACAAAATTCGGGCTATAGAGGGTTAAAAAATTTATTTTACCGAGTTATCGTTGCACTATTAAATTTTATTACTGTGTTACTGTCACCACGATTCGTCTATAATAATTATTAGTTAAAACATTTTTAAATCGAAGTGAAAAACTGTAATCGATCATAATTTTTTCTCCGATAAGCGGACAAAATTCGGGCCATAGAGGGTTAATTCAAGAAAGTTGCTATTATCACTATCTTCATTTTCGTCTAAAGAGTTATTTGGTGCATCCGAAATTATCAAATAATAATTAATCAAATAATAGTGATCAATCAAATAATAATCCTTTTTTGTAGAATTAGACCGTTTTTCGTAAAATAAATAAAAAATTGTTTCCTAACAAATTAAAACCCCAACTTTCAAATAACAAAATGTTGAACAACCATAAAACACTTTATAAAGTACGATGCGCGATCGACACAGACCTACCGATGTAACGGCTATACTAACCGATCGTTTTCTACTTTTTCCGAATTATAACATTATAACATTCATTTATTTCACTAATCAACTGTTATAAAATACGCAGGGTTTCGTTGCCCTAGTAACGCAACAAGAAAATCTATTTTTAATTCCTTGAGTCGTCCGTTAAATCGAAAAGACATTTAAAAACGAGATATCTCGTTAAGCCGGCCACAAAGTTCGGTTTCATATATACGAGATATCTCGTGGCCCGTACGCGAAGTGTTAATTTACTTTATTTTGAAACAAAAGAAGCGCTTGAATTGACCAAGATACATAATTTAATTCAAAACTTAATCTCCGAAGAAAATCACGCGTGTCGCCATAGCGACGCCAGTCGAGTGCAAAGGGTAAATAAGGATTAAGTTGATTTTGTAACTGTGCTAGAAATTTCTCTTTATTTTAAATTCGATTAAGTGTCCGACGACTTATGGACGAGAGTGTGTAGGAATCAGTCGCTAACCTAAGTCTCGTGTACAAAATATTAGGTTGGTGCATGTGAAACGTCGGATTTTCTCAGTAAATGATAGCAACCGTTTGCAATTTTTTCACCTTACCAATTTACAAAACGTGATGCGAAACCGTGGAATGATTAATATTCATTCTTAGAGGTGTTTCACGCGAGTTATTTTCCATCTGTGCTTTCGATACATCGTTATCCACTGATGCTTCGGGTCTACCGCGTAACTCATTTCATAGAGAAATTTCTAGAACAGAATTTTGCGAATTAACGCTCAACTTTCCTCTTGTTCACAATATTCTGTCCAAACGCCTCGTTTGTGTTCCGAGTGATTTTTCTAGCATTATCGTCAAATTTTGTGTTCATGCAAGAAAATCATACTAATATCGATAAAGTTTATACTTGGAATAAATGTTTAAAAAGTGGTTAACACGTTGACTGCCATAGCGGTCATATGTGACCGGAGATTGTTTCTCCTGTAGCGCCATGGTGGTCATCGGTGACCAGAGTGCTTCGAACGTTTATAATTGTAAAAATTAAATGAATATTGATAGTTAACGAATTTTTAAAATCTTTTTTTTTTTTTTTTAATTTAAAGTTGCATCGACCCGAATGGGTTATTAGCAACCACGTAATTTCACCGTCAGGAGAAACGCTGTTTTAATACGAAACTAATTAAGTTAATTCCACTTCAGACATATGTAAAGCGGATGGATGACTGGGATATAGTCCTAGTGCGAGACGAAAGTTAACATTATCATTGGTATTAGAAAATACTTTGAAATAAAGTGTGCACTATTCAACGTTTAAAAATTTTAATTAGAATATCAAAAGTGAGAGACTAATTTCTATAAATGAGAAAAATTTTTATTAGAAAATCGGAACTGAGAGACAAATTTTTATAAATCAGAAAAATTTTTATTAGAGGATCAAAAGTGAGAGACTAATTTTTATAACTGAGAAAAATTTTTATTAGATCAAAAATGAGAGATTAATTTTTATAAATGAGAAAAATTTTTATTAGAAGATCAAACATGAGAGACTAATTTCTATAAATAAGAAAAATTTTTATTAGAAAATCAGAAATGAGAGACTAATTTTTATAACTGAGAAAAATTTTTATTAGATCGAAAATGAGACTAATTTTTATAAATGAGAACAAATTTTTATTAGAAAATCAAAAATGAGAGACTAATATTTGTAAACGAGAAAAATTTTGATTAGAAGATTAAGAATGAGAGATTAATTTTTATAAATGAGAAAAATTTTTATTAAATGATCGAGAATGAGATTAATTTGGCGTAGCGTCCTGAGCCATGGCGTCCTGAACAAAACATGTGATTTCGGCGTGACAGCCAACGTGTTAAAATGCATAATATAGAAAATAGTGTTTTAAACAAAATATTAGGTTGTCCCGAAAGTTCCTTCCGTTATCTTCACGCAATGTTTTCGTCCAGAAATGTTTAAATAAATATTCAGCCTTATTAGTTAAACGAGAGATGGAGGGAAAAACAGCGCAAAATGAATCCTGTATAAAATAATAATATATCGTAAAACATAAAATATTACGTATCCATTACCTATTAATAAAATAAAAGAAACTTTTGGGACAACCTAATATGACTCTGATAACAGATAACCGAACTATATAAAAGGTTATCTCGTAAACAATCATACGGCGGAAACAGGAACACAGATATTTACGTGTAGTAAAAATCCGGCATTTCATATGCACCAACCTGATATAACCCGAAGAAAAGAGTTTGCATCTACCGGTCAGACCAAGTGTTTTTAATTAACTAACCCTTACGCGGACAATAAAAATGTTCACGATTATTGGATAACCGGGATATCCGGGTATTCGGGTAAAGTTTTTTCTTTTTTTTTTTTTTAAATCGCTAAAGGAAAAGAAAATTGTTATAAATTGTATCGGAAGATTGGATCGTACGTAATCTGTACGTGGATAAAAATTTGGATGAATGGCACTTAATAAAGATATATCGATGCATGGAACTTTGTTATCCTGTACAGGTGTATACACTTTTAAGAACGAAACTAATATCGACGATGATAAGAGAAACAAGCAATAAATTAGACGATTTGAATTTTACATAGAGACCTGTTATTTTGAAATTTTCATTTTAGCGGCATGTATCGTCCAATAAAACAATTTTACCCGTGAACGTTTGTTTATTGAAATAATCTTGTTGTCTGTAAGAATTTTTTTTTCTTCTAAAATATGAGGAATTATTAAATGAATTAATTTATTAATCAAGGATTTGAGATGATTAGAAAATTTTTGTGGCTTGAAAAATTGCAGTTCTAAATTTTACAATTCATTTGAATTTTCATATTCATAATTATTTATTCAGATTTTTAAAGTTTAAAGGTAAATAAATGGTTGAGGAGATTTGATCGTAATACGTTTTAATTTCGCAATAAATACAAAAGAAGTTAATAAATATATCGGATGTTGCAATACGATTCCAATGTTCTGATTTTTTACAAAAAGAAGGAAAAAATTTTTGAGAATAACACAGCAGTAATTAAAATCAACATAATTATGTATCACGTTTTTTTTTTTGTACTGTTAAAATAGCGTAAATGTATAACATCATTTACGGTTTAAGGTAAGTTACGTTTCACTTGAAGAAAACAGAATTAAATAAGAAAGAACACGTTTGACTTATCACATAGTTTTGATATAAAAATATTCTGTACATTTTTGAACAAAGGTATTATTACAGACACATATGATAATAAGATATAGGAATAATTTAATTTCTCTGGATAACGATCAATTATAATTTAATTAAATATCTCGAAGTGTTATTTGGACACGATGGTACAATTTTTATAATTTTTATAGTAGGTTGTTTTTATATCTGTTTGATAAATTTCATTAAGAAAAAAATGATCTAAAATAATCTAAATTTAAAGAAAAATAATTGTTGTCGTATTGCTTATTTTTTGAAATAAAATATTTTTCGTTCCAGACATTCCTTTGCAGGAAAATGCATATAATTTATTTTCATGACATTAATCAATTTGTGAGAATTTTTGTACAATCTCAGGAAAATTTGTTCGCTTATTAAACTATGATTGTATCTTTTCACTCCTCTCTGCTTAAAAATAGTTTAATTAATTTCTATTCTGTTTCTAATATATTTGCCGGAAAGTTTTATTAGATCTGCATAACTTTCCAGCGGAGTCAATTATCTAAAACAATCTAAAACAATCTAAAACAATTGAATGAAATAGAGTTACTAAAATAAAATACAACAAACAGGTTTTTACAATTAATCTTAAAGGAATATATTTGTTCGTAGCTGATACTTTAAGTTGCGCTTTAGTAGTTTCATGAATTTTGAACGGATGTAGAAAAATAACTTTAAGTTCCAAATAAATAACGTATCTTTATGTTCCTTTGTTTAAAATTTCGAAACAGAAAAACATGTAAAATATTAATGAAATTAATATATGAAATTGCCGATTTTATGGTAGAGACTATTTATGATAATAGTAAAATAAAAAATTAAAATTAAAGTTAACCAAAATTAAATTAAACAGCTATAAACTGTTTTTATAATTAAATAACAATAAACAAAATTGTTCTTATACCTGTTTAATTCAATTTTAATTCTTAATTTTACTATTATCACAAATGGTAGATAAATACCACGATATCTCCACCATAAAGTCAGCAATATCATATATTTTATTTCTATATCGTATGTCCATAAATTGTTTTTACAGTTGTTTAAAAATGAACACGTCGACCGCCACGGTGGTCATCGGTGACCGGAGTGCTTCAACTCTTTATAATTGTAAAAATTAAACGAAGATTGATAGTTAATGAATTTTGAACATCATCGTCTCTATTAGAGAATACTTTGAGATAAAGTATCCACTATTCAACGATTAAAAATTTTTATTAGAAGATCAAAAGTGAGAGACCAATTTTGATTAGAAAATCAAAAATGGAAAACTAATTTTTATAAATAAGAAAAATTTTTATTAGAAAATCAAAAATGAGAGACTAATTTTCATAAACGAGAAAAATTGTTATCAGAAGATTAAGAATAAGAAACTAATTTTTATAAACGGGAAAAATTTTTATTAGAAGATCAAGAATGAGAGACTAATTTTTATAAATTAGAAAAATTTTTATTAGAGGGTCAAAAGTGAGAGACTAATTTTTATAAATGAGAAAAATTTTTATTAGATGATCAAAAGTGAGAGACTAATTTTTATTAGAAAATAAGAAATGGGAAACTAATTTTTATAAATGAGAAAAATTTTTATAAGAAGATAAAAAATGAGAGACTAATTTCTATCGAATCTTTTCTCTACCACTATAGTGTCCTGAGCCGTGGCGCCCCGAGCAAATCATATAATTTCAACGTGTCAATGAAACAATAATTCAAAAACGTCATACCAAAGATAACACAAAAAAGTTACAACATCAATCCTTTAACTACCCCCCGCCCCCAAAAAAAGAATCTTTCTATCCAATCTTCTCACCTCCAATCATCAATCTAACAACAAGGAACACTTTCAGTCAATTCTATTCTCCCGCGTATTAAAAATCCGTGTGCAACGTCCCTACGCTTCCTTTGCTGGATGCTTTAGGGCTGACGCTTTCGCGGGACTCCGGCCGATCCTCTGGAACCTTGCCATCCACCAAACTATTGAACCCCGACGAAGACTGTCCTCCCGACGGTTTTCTCGGCGCCATTGCTACCAAAGGTATCCCCGAAATCATTCTACCCTCCGAGTGACCGCTTTCGCCCGATCTCACCGATTCGTGATCCCCGTTTGCATGTTGCTCGGAATTTATCTCGTAGCGATTGATGAGCGATTTCACGTCTTTCGTCGGAGAGTTTTGATCGGGAGGATCCATTATCGGTATACCGACTTCGTTGAAGTCACCTTTCGTCTGGACGCCATCGTCATGCCTCTTCTTCGAGAACTTGAAGCTGTTCGTTTCCGAAGAGCCGTCAATGTGTTTGTCCTGATCCGTGGAACCGGTGCCTCTGCTGAACCTCGGATCCTTGTAATCATCCGGGTTGGGAAATTCGCGTCTGAACAGAGAACTCCTCGCGGAGGACCTTTGATCGTGGTTGTAAACTGGATCGTAGTCTTTGCTCATGATACGCTTCCGAGATCTTGGCTCTACGCTGCTCAGATCGCTTTCTACGTCCGAGTCGATGTCCAGTGGTTTGTAGGCTGAGATTATTCTAAAATTCTTCTTCCCTTCCTCGTCGCTCGAGCTGAAGTCGTCTTCCGAGTCTGGGTTTTGAATCGCTGATTTTTGAGTTTGAGAGGCCTGGCCGAGAGACGATTTTGAAACCGTTCGACGATCGCCTGGACCCAGTGGACCGTACTTCAGAGGCGATTCTTCGTTCTGTTTGTGTTCTTCTTGTTTTTGTGGACTCTTGTTTTGGGAAATTGTTGTTTTCTGTCTTGGTTGGGATGTTGGTTCTACTTGGAGCGAAGTTTCGTCTGAAAATAGTTGTGCTGTAGGTTATATTTATGAATTAAGTGAGTTAAATGAACCAATATAATTGAATAATTAACACTCTATAGCTCGAATTTTGTCTGATGATCGGAGAAAAAATTACGATTACAGTTTTTCACTTTGATTTGAAAATGTTTTAATTAATAATTACTATAGATGGATCGTGGTATCGCTACAGTAATGCAGTAATTAAATTTAGTAGTACAAGNATGGATCGTGGTATCGCTACAGTAATGCAGTAATTAAATTTAGTAGTATGNACCAATATAATTGAATAATTAACACTCTATAGCTCGAATTTTGTCTGATGATCGGAGAAAAAATTACGATTACAGTTTTTCACTTTGATTTGAAAATGTTTTAATTAATAATTACTATAGATGGATCGTGGTATCGCTACAGTAATGCAGTAATTAAATTTAGTAGTACAAGGATAACTCGATAAAATAAATTTTTTAACCCTCTACAGCCCGAATTTTGTCTGCTTATTGGAGAAAAAATTACGATCGACTAGAGTTTTTCACTTTGATTTAAAAATGTCATAACTAATAATTACTGTAGATGGATCGTGGTGTCGCTACAGTAATGCAGTAATCAAATTTAGTACAGTGATAACTAAACAAAATTAATTTTTTAAAATATACATCGGTTTGTAACTTTTAAGTCACACGGTCCCATAGAGGGTTAACAATAAACCGACGATTAAACTACACCTGCTTGTATCAAAGAAATTACAATGATAAATACTTGGAAAAATACATAATGCTGGAGGAACAAATGTTTTATTTTTACATCTACTATCTAAGGTAACTGGTCACTTTTGCGATCAACTACACGTCCAATCAACACTAAACCTATCGACCATTAAATTATAACTATTTGTATCACAGAAATTGCAATAACAGATACTTGGAAAAATACGTAATGCTGAAGAAACAAATCTTTAACAATATATTTTACAGAAAATCGCAAAAAAATATTCAAAAGTGCACCGTTAATAATTTATAAAATTTGGACAAGAAATTACGAAACGGTCATCTGACCACTTTGGTAGGTTTAGTGTTAAATATAGAAATAACGATTTAAGTAGACCTATTTGTACTCAAAGAAATGGAAATTATAGATATTCTAAAAAATGCATAGCATAAGGAGAACAAATCTTTAGCTATATTTTTTGCAGAAAATCACCGCATCTTGTGAAATATAATTTCTATGAGAAATTACAAGCCGGTCATTTTGACCGCTGCGGTGGTTTTAGTGTTAAAGAAAAACACAGTGAATTTAATAATTACAATAAATATTTACAAATCTAATTATTGGGCCTGATGCACCCAGGAAATTTTACACGTTTAAGCAAAGTTTGATACAAGTTGAATTATTTAATTTAATTTACATAATTTACAACTTACTTTGATTGCCGCTACTACTTCGTTGGTTCTGTTGGCTGGTTAGCGTAGTAGAATTGCGAAGCAATTCCCACACCTCGGCTCCTGATATCATTTCTTGTTCTTTTTCACTGTAAAGTTCGACGTCCTTGCAATCAAGCCACACAAGAATTTTTAACACAACAGACAGGACGAACAGCAAACCCGTCATGTAGCACAGATAAACGCCAGTCATTAAATCGTCGTGAAGACGACAGGTGGTTTCTCGAGTTCCCCAATACCGGCACGTTAAGTTTGCCATTAATTCGTAAAGAATTTTTCCTAGAACGTTCGTAAATAGAGCCACGCTTGTCATCCAAAATCCTATGCTGATAGCTTTGTCCTGTGCGTTGACCAATCTTAAGATTACCAGTAAATCGCCCACTAAAGTCGAAGCGACCAGTACACAGGACAACAGAGTTCCAAACTGAAAAAGATAGAAAGAAATTTTTAATTGCACTTGTAAATGAAATCTTAATTTTTTTTTTTTCATTTTAATTTTTTTAGGTAAGAGTTGTTTGGAAGTATGTTAAGTTTTTGAGAATGAGAAAATTACAAAAAATAAATTTTTTAGTGCATTTGTAAATTGAACCATTTAATGTTTTTTTTTTTTTTTTTTTATTAAATGTCATTTTTTTTTTTAATTCTATTTTGCTTTTTTTTAAGGTAAGAGTTGTTTGGATGTATGTTAAGCTATATTTTTATAATTAAGAGATATCCGATGAATTTTGAAAATAGTATTGACGATAATAAATTTTTCGAAAAGAAATAATTAAACTTCGATACGAATATATTAATAATAGTGTAAACATAGTCGAATAATTTTCCTTTGACAGTGCAAAAATACTAGTTAAAATATTAGAAAGTTAACTATTAAATATCATTAGAATTATTTAATTAGAACGTTAATGATAAAAAATGTTTTTAAACTTAAAAATCGTTCTTTCGACTGAATCCTTATTCCGATTCGATTCACCTCTGCCTACCTAAATAATTATAAATTAATTATGAGTTAACATAACGATACGATACTATATAAATAACACGTCTCTCATAATAAAAAAAAAAAAAAAGAAAGAAACGCAGAAAATTAATATTTGATACAACAGAAAACAGTAAACTGCTCACCTGGAAAAGTATCCAACTGGTTTGACACGTTTTCGAATTACAAGCTCCATCGATCGCTTCCATGTTTCCTGATCCCGTCATCTCTTCTACGCAACTGCAACCATTGTATGTTGTTACGCCATTTTTAACCGCAGACGAAGTGCATCCAGCATGGCAAGGACTGTAAAACGTGAACATGCCTNGATGTATGTTAAGCTATATTTTTATAATTAAGAGATATCCGATGAATTTTGAAAATAGTATTGACGATAATAAATTTTTCGAAAAGAAATAATTAAACTTCGATACGAATATATTAATAATAGTGTAAACATAGTCGAATAATTTTCCTTTGACAGTGCAAAAATACTAGTTAAAATATTAGAAAGTTAACTATTAAATATCATTAGAATTATTTAATTAGAACGTTAATGATAAAAAATGTTTTTAAACTTAAAAATCGTTCTTTCGACTGAATCCTTATTCCGATTCGATTCACCTCTGCCTACCTAAATAATTATAAATAAATTATGAGTTAACATAACGATACGATACTATATAAATAACACGTCTCTCATAATAAAAAAAAAAAAAAAGAAAGAAACGCAGAAAATTAATATTTGATACAACAGAAAACAGTAAACTGCTCACCTGGAAAAGTATCCAACTGGTTTGACACGTTTTCGAATTACAAGCTCCATCGATCGCTTCCATGTTTCCTGATCCCGTCATCTCTTCTACGCAACTGCAACCATTGTATGTTGTTACGCCATTTTTAACCGCAGACGAAGTGCATCCAGCATGGCAAGGACTGTAAAACGTGAACATGCCTTTGCTGTCGCAGACAGGTCGAAAATCAGCGTCGTTCGAACAGCCACAGTTTCGATTGCAGTATTGGAGTAAAGCCAGGCTAAAAAATAAATAAATATAACAAATATCACGGAAGCATACCCGTCACCCAAGCACGGATGACGCGGCGCCGAACGTGTTTAACACGTTCGCGACGGGTTGTACCACCGGTGGTACATTCTTGTCTGTTCCATGGGGCGGGATGAGCCACCGCTGGTACATACAGAATTGTCCCTTGGGGCGGAATGAGCCACCGGTGGTACACGAGCTATTTTCGCATCATAGCATTTATACAACTGATTACTATATTAATAAATTTATTTACAATTTTATATACATAAAAGAACTATTTACTGTCGTGATCTGACAGAAGCAACATAAAGT
>SMSQ01022497.1:39341-49415 GCA_019453375.1 Ctenoplectra terminalis | reverse complement strand
TAAGATGTGCAATGTCAAACATACACTGTCGTCCACATGTATTTGACCACCATCTTTCGCCATCCACGATGTAACTGGCCACAGATTGATCCAAGCGTACTCGTTCACTAATCATCCAAAAATGCTGTCGTTTGGCCAAAAACACGGCGCACATCGCGAACGATGATCAATTGAAGAAGTCGAAAAGACCATACACTCCAGGTCCTTCGGTCGATTTCATAGCGACTCCTATTTTTTTGTCCAAAATAAAATTTACAAAGAGTTCATCGCGTGCTTCGTTAACCGATGCTAATTTAAAAAACAAGCTAAGATGTGCAATGTCAAACATACACTATCGTCCACATGTATTTGACCACCATCTTTCGCCATCCACGATCTAACTGGCCACAGATTGATCCAAGCGTACTCGTTCATTTATCATCCAAAAACGCGGCGCACATCGCGAACGACGATCAATTGGAGAAGTCGAAAAGCCCATGCACTCCTGGTCCTCCGGCCGATTTCACGGCGACTCCTATTCCTCCGCCGCTACGGGGTCTTAAGGGTGATTTCTTTTCGTTTCTGGCTCCGTCGGACTAAATTTCGCGCGTTAAGCCCTCGGTGTAATCCTGCCCTTAATATTCAAAAACGTGATCGCCCTGCCAAGCGTCCCGAAGGAAAGAGGAGCCCTCCGAGGAGCCTAGCCACGCTCGACCAACCGAACTGGCGAACGAGGGAAGCTTTTCATATGCTAATTGGCATTCGTCATTTTCTTATGGCAACGACTTAAGTGTGCTTAAGCGTGCTAACTCCTTTCTCGAGGCGTTAGAGCTCGGCCAAGCTCGTGGAACAGGCCGATGCTATTTTCGAAATTGGACGATTTTGAGATTCGTCTTGCTGCCGATTACGTTATCGTAAACGTGGAATACGAAATTGAACCGATACGTTCTTGAATATTATACAGTTTTTATTTAAATATACAGTTTGTAAAAGTTTAATTATTAGGAATAAGGTTTAGGTGAGCGACTATGACGCGCATAAATATATAATCTCACTCCAATTCTCTAACTACACAACAACACATTCGTTCGGCGCTCCGTTCAACACTCTCCACGCTCCGTTCAACACTACCCTACGCTCTCTCCCAAAATCCAACTCGTCCTGCTCGACGTTCTTTTCCACACTCCTCCTCTTTTCCATAACGGAAAACCCTCGCAAGTCCCTTTTTCTCCCTCCTTCGCACTCCTATAACCTTGCCCACGCATCGACCTATCGTCCGTCCGTTGGGTCTGGTCTTCGTCCGTTAACCCTTTCTATTTCCCTTCATAAAGTAAAGGTCCTTAACACTAGAACTACCGACGAACGAAGCATGCTTATTTCTACCGAGAAAATCATAATGGAAGGCGTATAAAAAAATACGCAATGGGAGGGAAACAAAGCTTTGACTACATTTTTAACAGAAAATCACGGAAAATTGAGATGCCATGGTAAATTTATAAAATTGCTGTAAAAAATTACGAATGGGTCATTTTGACCACTTTGGTGGTTCTAGTGTTAAAACTAGGACACTACGATATAGAAAAAATAAAAGGGTTTGAATTGTTGGAAACGAGAATAATGAGAGGCAAGAATTTGTACATAACAACAAGAGACCACCATAAATAATCTCAGTAGGAGCTGTGCGACTGCTCCAACGACTGTTTCACAACCGGGCCTGACAGAAAACAGACGGACCCTCGGCCCTCGGCAACACCAGCCGATCTTTGGGGAAAAACAGCCGGAGGGCACTGATCATTCGATCACAGTGCCGAACAGTCGATCACCGAACGTTTCCAGAGCTTGCAAAAATATACTCATAGAAGAGGACTTGTCGTTACCGGGCATTTTGATTAACCAGTTAACCGTGATTGACGAGTATACTCGTCATGGAAAAGTTGCAGAATTTTNTCCGTTGGGTCTGGTCTTCGTCCGTTAACCCTTTCTATTTCCCTTCATAAAGTAAAGGTCCTTAACACTAGAACTACCGACGAACGAAGCATGCTTATTTCTACCGAGAAAATCATAATGGAAGGCGTATAAAAAAATACGCAATGGGAGGGAAACAAAGCTTTGACTACATTTTTAACAGAAAATCACGGAAAATTGAGATGCCATGGTAAATTTATAAAATTGCTGTAAAAAATTACGAATGGGTCATTTTGACCACTTTGGTGGTTCTAGTGTTAAAACTAGGACACTACGATATAGAAAAAATAAAAGGGTTTGAATTGTTGGAAACGAGAATAATGAGAGGCAAGAATTTGTACATAACAAGAGACCACCATAAATAATCTCAGTAGGAGCTGTGCGACTGCTCCAACGACTGTTTCACAACCGGGCCTGACAGAAAACAAACGGACCCTCGGCCCTCGGCAACACCAGCCGATCTTTGGGGAAAAACAGCCGGAAGGCACTGATCATTCGATCACCGTGCCGAACAGTCGATCACCGAACGTTTCCAGAGCTTGCAAAAATATACTCATAGAAGAGGACTTGTCGTTACCGGGCATTTTGATTAACCAGTTAACCGTGATTGACGAGTATACTCGTCATGGAAAAGTTGCAGAATTTTGTGTCGTGACGAGTATACTCGTCATGGAAAAGTTGCAGAATTTTGTGTCACGACGAGTATACTCGTGCGTAAAAAGTAGTGACCATTGGCCATTTGAATTGTAATTTTTGAGAAAAACAAAACGTATTCTGAAATTTCAAGATGTTTAGAATATTTCGAGACCAGGCCGGAGTGAAACAAATAAATAAAAAATATGAAAAATTTAAGATGAACTCATACGTCCCCGTATGCACCGGCTGAAACAGCGTATAAGTTCGCATAACGAATTTATTTATGCGCGATGATAATGTTTTTTAGATGTTAGCCTAAAAGGGGCAAAGTGAAAAGTCGGAAAGTTGATTTATAATAGGGTTCCTTCAGGCATGATCAGCCATGGAACAAATGAGTGACACCAACCAGGCGTTGAGCCCATTGATAGCTGCTGGCCCGAAATTCTTACCTTTATACGTATTTAATTTTTCTTGCGTTTTTCGAGTAATACGTGTGCAATATATATATTTATGTTAACCAAATAAATAAGTATTGGTAATAAAATTGGCAATTTTATAAAATAAACCCATCTTTTTGATCCAATATTTTAACACCGACACTTACTCTGTGATCGACGAGTATACTCGTCGTCGCTCGATTTCCGTGACACACATAGTTGCGCGCTTTCAAAAGGGGGCTCCACAGTTAACTGGTTAACACTAGAACTACCGGCGATTAAAGCATACTTGTTTCTATCGAAAAAATCATAATGAACGGTGTATAAAAAAATACGCAATGCAAGGTAAACAAAGCCTTGTCTACATTTTTAACAGAAAATCGCGGAAAATTGCCTCTGAGATGCCTTAGTCAATTTATAAAACTTCTATAAAAAATTGTGAATGGGTCATTTTGACCACTTTGGTAGTTCTAGTGTTAATAAAGAACCGTCGATTCTTACAGAATCGAACATTTCTACAGTGTCACGAAGAATCTAAGACTTTTGCACGGTAATGTATACGTATCCGTTGGTTGGTGGTCAAGGAATGTACCATGTACGGTAATGTACGCTCCCGTAACGATCACGAAACGTCCCAAGTACTATAACTGAAATATAGAAATGTATTTATACACGCGTATATGTAAGTACGTCTATAGATATCTGACGTAGGAGGATGCAGGCTTTCCATTAGCAGAGTAAGTGACCACCGCTCGAATTTTCTTTGATGTCAGTTAATTTACTAATAACATCGTTCCAACGGCTACTCTTCGTTCACCCTCTAAATATTTGTATCGCCAACATATCGACTTGTCCTCGTGTAATTAAGCTACATTATTATTTGAGTGGAAACAGGCGGGAAAAAGACCGGTCGCCGAGACTGAACTCCTCCCCAAAATGAACTTTCCATCAGCCGCACACCGTTAAACTGCTGCGGATGAGTTTCTATGTAAACTAACGCAGGGAAGGAAAATATGTATAATTATTGGAAACCACAGAAATTGATAGCGAATAATAATTATGCGCAAAGTGAAAGGGTCGGGGGTTGTTCTAATACATGGTTCATCGCTGAATATTTGACAACGATTTGAGAAAAATGTTTTTATGTAATATTAGTGGGGAAAGAAAATGTGTATGATTATTGGAAACTACAGAAATTGATATAGAATAATAATTGTCTATAAAATAAAAGGGTTGGACGTTGTTTTCATATTTGGTTCATCGCTGAATATTTGACAACGATTTGAGAAAAATGTTTTTATGTAATATTAGTGGGGAAAAAAATGTGTATGATTATTGGAAACTACAGAAATTGATATAGAATAATAATTGTCTACAAAATAAAAGGGTTGGACGTTGTTTTCATATTTGGTTCATCGCTAAATATTTGATAACGATTTAAGATAAATATTTTTTATTAACATTAGTAGGGAAAGAAAATGTGTATGATTATTGGAAATCACAGAAATTGATAGCGAATAATAATTATATGCAAAGTGAAAGGGTTGGGGGTTGTTCTAATACATGGTTCATCGCTAAATATTTGATAACCATTTAAGAAAAATATTTTTAAGTAATATTAGAATATCTACACCAATGTCCAGAAGTCTTAAAATAGTTGTTTTATTTATTTAAAATTTAATCATTGATAGATGTGAAGAAGTCTTACTTTTAATTAAATATTTTATACTCAGGATTCTTAACCTATGGGTCGCAATCTCTAAGGGGGTTGCAAAATGTTTTCTCCAGAGCTGCCATCCTTATTTTTAGTTGCAATTATTTTTATAGAAAATTCTACCAGGAACGTTTTTAATACTTATTCATTTCCAATATGGCAACACTGCAATATTTTATTATTGGTTCTAGCACTGATTTTTGATATATTGAATAATAATAATAATTTAAAATCCTTCACAGTAGATACTTATAAAAATATTACCTTATTTCATTTCTTATTATTTCTATACAATTGTGGTGGGAAATATCAAGTTTACTTATTTATTATAAAAAGGAGTCGCGACTCAAAAAAGTTTAAGAAACACTGTACACTATAAAAAAAATGTACGATGCCCATAAATTAACTATTTTACTAAAAAAAAGAAGAAAAGTAAATGCATTATCAACGCAAAAAATAAATTGTATCATCAACACCGTGCATCCTAAGACTTTCAACCTAGGTTGTCTACATAGCAACAACAAGTTAATTATTTTCATTAATTAAATTACAAAAATTCATAAGCTACAGTGACAAACCTATACCATACTCAGCCTACTTATCAAAGTCATAAAAAACAGATCCATTAAAAATAATTCAAAGCGACTGTAATACCTCGCGAAGAAGAATCATGATATAATACAAATAGAATCGTTTCAAGAACTTTTTTCCGACTATTTTACAACGTTCTTACGTGCATCTAACCGAGAACTCTCTCAAAGCATAATTTCGGACGATTAGCGTAAGATAAAAAAGAAAGAAGAAAAAAAGAAAAAGAAAAAGAAAAAAAAGCGGAGAGTAAAAAGGAACACTGGGGTTGAAAATCACGGACGACCGTCTCAGGAATAGAGAGGGCAGGGCTAAAGGAGGGGAGCCAGTTCGGCGATCTTAGCAGAGGATTACGTAGAATTAAATCCTGGACGGGGGCGTGCCCCCGTAACACTTAATTTTTCCCCCGATTTTTTAATCTCCCGGTAAATATCGTCCGACTCTGTCCCCCTTTTTCACCCGGCATGTTGGCGGTTCGCGTCTTCCTCGCTCTCTCTTACCATCGTCAAAGGAGAACCCATTTAAAAACCTCATCAATGCTTAAGCCTCCGCGCTACCATAGGAACTAATCCCTCCTATTTTAACGCAGAACGAAGGTGAGAGAAGGAACCGAGACGGAAAGAAGGAGAGAAGCAGCGGTACGCGCTTTTAAAAGTAAGACTCCGCCTTTATTAGTAGATACAACAGTTTTATTTCCACCGAAAAAAGCAAAGGAGGAAAAAGAGAGATCAGACCCTTGTTTCTTTCCTTCTTCAACATTCTTTGCGTTCTTAACTCGAACGAGGCCCTCATCTTCGTGAAACGAGCTTACCCCGATGCTCCGACCTTTCAGACACGCCTAATTGGCAGCCTCTGTCAACCACGCAAAAACTGGTAACACCGATGCTTCTGAAACTTTAACGATCGCGTAATCGATGCGTCATTTTCCCGATCGTTTTCACGGCTTTCGACTTTCGTTCGGCTTGTTAAATGCGTTATGTTAATAATCGGGATGTTTCTTTTGGGTATCGATTGAATTTTGTACTTTGGCTGTTTTATTGGACGTATGGTTGATTACAAAAGTGACCGGTCACTTTGGATAGTAATATTGTGCGGAATTTTTAACGATCGCGTGATCGATGCGTCATTTTGTCGATAGTTTTCACGGCTTTCAGTTTTTGTTCGGGTTGTTAAATGTGTTATGTTAATATCGGGATGTTTCTGTTGGGTATCGATTGAATTTTGTACTTTGGGTGTTTTATTGGCGTATGGTTGATTACAAAAGTGACCGGTCACTTTGGATAGTAATGTTGTGTGGAATTTTTAACGATCGTGTGATCGATGCGTCATTTTGTCAATAGTTTTCACGGCTTTCGGTTTTTGTTCGGGTTGTTAAATGTGTTATGTTAATATCGGGATGTTTCTGTTGGGTATCGATTGAATTTTGTATCTGGATGTTTAACACGTTAATCCCTACGGACCGAAGCTGAAAATTTCGTTTAGGCGTCGTTGATTTCCGAAAACTGACAGTATCAATTTCAAAAAATAATACCTTATAATTCATCAGCGAGTTCTATTAAATCAGATTAAATGACCGGTTCGTAATTTCTTACTCAAATTTTATAAATTATTAACAGTGCACTTTTGATTTTTTGTTGTGATTTTCTGCAAAATATATGGTTAAAGATTTGTTTCTGGTGCGTTATTTATTTTTCCAAGTATCTATTATTGTAATTTCTTTGATATAAATAGGTATAATTTAATGGTCGATGGGTTTAGTGTTAATTAGACGTGTAGTTGATCGCAAAAGTGACCGATCACCTTGGATAGTAAGCGAATATTGTGTAAAATTTTTAACCATCGCGTAATCACCATTTTCTCCATCGTTTTCACAGCTTTCGGATTTTGTACTTTGGGTATTTAATTGAACGTATAGTTGATTAGAAAAGTGACGCGACACATTAAATAGTAAGCGAATATTGTGCAGAATTAAAAATTTACAAATAAAAGAATTTAATCAAAATGGACTTCTGAGAAATATTTAACAGCAGAACCACCGGAATAGTCAAAACGACCAATTCGTAATTTCTTATACAAATTTTATTAATTTATTAGAATGGTTTGTGCAGGATTTTTGGTAATTTTCTGTTAAAAGTATGGATAACGGTTCGTTTCCTTTGCATTATGTATTTTTTCGTATATTTTTAACTTTTATCTCTTGAATGAATTTTGCATTTGTGAGAAAAATACATTTTTTCACGAGCGTATAGCTTCGGTTTCGTGATACGCGGACGAAACAAGCTCGCGTCGCGACTGTAATACGCTTTAAACTGTTAATAGAGTATCATGGAGGGTGTTTGGCTGCGGTTGAATCTCAAGTGTTGGGCTAACATTCATGATGAAATTAATCTGAAGCGACCGATCGGGGGTAGTGTAGCCGCCGGTTAAAAAGCTCCTGGCTTTCGTCGGTGGACCATCCATCCCATAGATATGTCCCCCTTCTCGTTGACCTCGACCCTTCCACAGGATTCATTCAAATTCGGGCGCGGTGGTTGTCGCCGTGCTCCTGTGTGCAAATGTCCGTCTGAAACTCCAACTTTGACCGTGGGTGACCACTTCTGGGAAAAGTTTACTGACGATACTGTATGTATATATTATATATACTGTATATATTACTACATGATTAAAATCGTGAGCGTATGAATCCATTAAATCCATTTTTGGCTAAAATTCATATTTTTTTAGATTCAGAAAATTTAAAGTTGTGAAAACAGTGAAAAGATAATGGTAAAAATTTAGNGGTTGTCGCCGTGCTCCTGTGTGCAAATGTCCGTCTGAAACTCCAACTTTGACCGTGGGTGACCACTTCTGGGAAAAGTTTACTGACGATACTGTATGTATATATTATATATACTGTATATATTACTACATGATTAAAATCGTGAGCGTATGAATCCATTAAATCCATTTTTGGCTAAAATTCATATTTTTTTAGATTCAGAAAATTTAAAGTTGTGAAAACAGTGAAAAGATAATAGTAAAAATTTAGAAAGTTAACTTTTAAATATTTATTATAGTTAGAAATATACTTATTATAGTTAAATAGTTAACTTTTTAATATTTAATATTGACATTTTTTTAGATTCAGGAAATATAAAATTGTGAAAACAGTGAAAAGATAATAGTAAAAATTTAGAAAGTTAACTTTTTAATATCTATCTAACTTGAAGATTAATAGTAAAAAATTATTCCAAACTTAAAAATCTTTCTTTCGATCGAATTCTTATTTCGATCTACCCTACGTATAATTATTAGCGACAGTTTTTAATAATTCCTAGTAACTTAAATTCAAATACTGTCGCGATACGAACCGATATATTTAAAAACCTACAAACTTCTACCCAATATTTAAAAAGCGACGCGAACAGTATTTTACTCGCTGGTTTGCGTTTTAAAGTTCGACTGCCGACTTCGCAGCCTTGTTTTACACAATTAATTGGCTACCTCGACAGTCGAAGGAACCTCGATTCAAGAGTTTACAGTTTGAGCTTCTACTGTAACGCAAAGACAACCTGTTTATATAAATTTAGAATTTTATTGAATACCGTATGCAATATTCATTCCCACCTATTCGTCCATAATTCAAGTTTGTTTAAAAATATCAAACGATCAAGTTAGAGTTACTATTTCGTGTCCGTATCGGTTATATACGGTTATCGAAGCGAAAATTATAACAACCTTATACTTTCCGTTTCCTCGCTTTTGATCTTCTTTCTTTATTTTTTTTTTTTTCTTCTTTAAGGAAACGCGACGCAAGGTTTCCCATAAAAGCACTGATGAGATAACTGTCTTCAGTTTAACGAAACCACGACGGGGGTGAAAGTCGTGCGCTTAACATGACAATAGCCACTCAGGGTAGCCCACTCGCCTGCAACGTATTCGAGAAGTAAGAATTACAAAGTCTTTTATGAATCGCAGATCTTGATAAATCGTTCTTTCATCGCGTCCTCTCTCCGTTAATCTCCGCCATTTTTTTCGATACTCTTCGGAACGTATCTTCCTGTACTGTCTAATTTTATACAGAATAAATTATATATCATTTTTTAATACGAAAGATGCAATAATTTTCTACTTTATAAGATGCGCGACAATGCCGATTAAAAGTTCAGATAACATTTTTATAAGCACTAGAAATTATTAGCAATGCAGTCTACAAAAGATTACGATACAATTATATTATAAATAAATTATCTGGAAAAATAGGTTTCCTAAATAACAACTATATGCAAGAATAACCAACAAACCGTAGCTCGATACCAACAGTTACTTCCGTGCCGAAGGTTCTGTAACTCAGCCGTGTAAACAAGAGAGAAGTAAAATTTTTAGAAAATAAGTATCTGCAAACAGACAACCAAAGTAGCAATCGGATAAATTAACAAGAATTCACCGAGAAGAGAAAAAAACAAAAAGAAAAAAGTCAAGTTTGTGCTCGCTAATTTTGCCTGAAAAAATAAATACCAAATAAAGAATCAAACGGAAACTTTCCAACGAACCCCTTCGACGTGTCCTACGCATAAAAACAGAGGGATGGTTCGTTCTCGGAATCGCGAGGAGTCTGGAACCAACGCAAACGAAACACCTTTCCCCGGTGATTTTATTTTTCTTTTTATTTTTTTTTTTTTTTACAAATAAAAATAAGAGTTTTACGAATCAACACACGCAGATCAAAAGGGACGTTTCTGATAATTGGTGGAAATCTTCTCCGCTCCCTTTTGG
>SMSQ01022497.1:0-38863 GCA_019453375.1 Ctenoplectra terminalis | reverse complement strand
TGCCGATTAAAAGTTCAGATAACATTTTTATAAGCACTAGAAATTATTAGCAATGCAGTCTACAAAAGATTACGATACAATTATATTATAAATAAATTATCTGGAAAAATAGGTTTCCTAAATAACAACTATATGCAAGAATAACCAACAAACCGTAGCTCGATACCAACAGTTACTTCCGTGCCGAAGGTTCTGTAACTCAGCCGTGTAAACAAGAGAGAAGTAAAATTTTTAGAAAATAAGTATCTGCAAACAGACAACCAAAGTAGCAATCGGATAAATTAACAAGAATTCACCGAGAAGAGAAAAAAACAAAAAGAAAAAAGTCAAGTTTGTGCTCGCTAATTTTGCCTGAAAAAATAAATACCAAATAAAGAATCAAACGGAAACTTTCCAACGAACCCCTTCGACGTGTCCTACGCATAAAAACAGAGGGATGGTTCGTTCTCGGAATCGCGAGGAGTCTGGAACCAACGCAAACGAAACACCTTTCCCCGGTGATTTTATTTTTCTTTCTATTTTTTTTTTTTTTTACAAATAAAAATAAGAGTTTTACGAATCAACACACGCAGATCAAAAGGGACGTTTCTGATAATTGGTGGAAATCTTCTCCGCTCCCTTTTGGACCCTTAGCAAAGAAAACGAACCGTTCGATATCGAGATCTCGCGTGCATGTCTTCCGTTTGAGGATTATACACTCAGTGACGGTAGCCGTTATGGGAAAAACATGGTATATTTATCTTGCGCGTTCGATACGCGAGGCAGTCATAGTTCTAAGAGGTGGTGGTTTCAATGGGGGTATAAGAGGGGCTCGGTGCGGTCTGGTATCGACGGGATCGGGGGTGGTCGTGGCTCGTAGAGTTCAACCAGACGAGGGGCGACCGCCGTCGGATGTCTTTGCTTTACGCTTTACTTTTATTTATCGCCGTGAAAGGCGGAATTCATGGCGGCGCGCTTCCACCCGTCCAAGACTTTTCATGAAAGAGGAAAAAAAGCAGATGGTCCCCCTTTCGAGTTCGAGCTAAATGATACCTCGGTAATTTCGCGAGTGGAATCGTTCTCCTTCTTTCCGTTTATCGTTTGCCTCTGTTGACGAGCTCGGTGCCGTCGATGGTTGCGTTGAAAATTAAATTCTTCCATGTAAATTGGAAATTATTTTTGTTTTTTTGGTTGCGATGACGGATGGAAGGAAAAGGATAGGAGAAGCGTTTCGTCCGGGGCCTGCTAGTGGACTCGTGAGTAAGGCATCCTAGCAGGCCCGTGTCTTAGACGCGGGGATGTTGAAGTTAGGAGAGGGATCGGTATAAGTACTAATCGTACTGTTTCCGAGGACTTGCGGGAAAGTCGGTCTTGTAGGTCCTTCTGGTGGTGGAGCGTGGGAGGGCCGCCACAGTTTTTTTTTGTTTTTTGATACTCTGTTATATTACAGAGCTCCGCAAAAAAGAAAAATTTTTTTACCCATGAACCCAGATTACTCTTACTATATGTAATCGACCCCGCTGAAACCGAATCTGAGGTCAGAATAACCCTATCGCGTCAGGTTTTCTTTTTAACCTCGGAAAATAACCCAAAAATGGAAAAGATCAAGAAACTTGGCTTATAAACTAAAACAAACCTTATAACACCATAACACTGCGTCGGAATAATCCAAATTATCTAAAAACTCCTTAACTACGTAACGTCATGGCAAACGCAAGAAAAAAATTTTAAATAATATAAACGAAAATTAATACAATGCATATTTCGATGCAGCATGGCGCGCACACAGTACGGTACACATATTTTGTCTTTCGCGACGCTTGTGCTCAGAATGGGAAAAATGTTAAACATATATTAGGGGAGCAAACCTCGCTTTGTTAATTATATTTTGAAATTTTGTTGAATTATAATGAAGGAACAGAGAGTTTTAACATTGGCATTGTTATCGGTTGAAAGACTTGTGAGGAAACAAACGTACTATCAAGAGATATATGGAGAATGTAGTGTTACTCTTATTATTCGAAGTGATCCTTAAACTTTCGATAAAGTCGCCTTAGACTGATATTAAATATTTATCATTCGAATAATTCATTAAAAAAAAATATAGGCCGGTGGTCTTCCTCGAGGCTCGTTCACGATACTCGAATTGCCAGAACGAAATTTTTCGAACCAATATGGAGCATCTTTTTCATCGGTGGATCCATCTCCGAATGCCTGATTAATATTTCTCGAAGCTTGAGCCGCGGTATGATTTAATTTAACGCGTTGACTGCCACGCCGAAATCACATGTTTTGCTGAGGACGCCATGACTCGGGACGCCACACCGATAAATAGTAGATTCGACAAAAATGAATCTCATTTTTGATCTTGTAATAAAAATTTTTAATCGTTGAATAGTGCACACTTTATTTCAAAGTATTCTCTAATAGCGATGATGATGTTCAAAATTCATTAACTATCAATGTACAATTAGGTTTTACAATTATAAACATTTGCAGCACTCTGATCACCGATGACCACCATGGCGCTGCGACAGAAGCAATCTTCGGTCGCATACGACCACTGTGGCAGTCAACGTGTCAAACTCGTACAAGAAGAGTAGATGTAAATCGCGTTTTGTTTCCATCTGGTTCAGGATAAAAATGAAATAAAAATGGGATACAAAGGCGAAAAAATTTTACAAAATGAGTAACAAGAATACCTTTAAAGCTTTATAAATAAAAATATCGAGCGCGCGTTACAATGTATCTCTCTCAGTCGCAGCTCAACACAGACTAAACAAAAAACGCCCGTTTCATAGTTTCCAACCTAATTCATGAACCCATGTGACACGGCGGGACTGTTCGAGTCCCACCCTGTAACAACAAAATCATTTAAATTATTATTATTTTATCTTTTTACATTATGCGATTCCTTCATTAGTAAAAATATACCAATTTCGTTTCATTTAAAACGCAATAAAGTTTCCGTGCAACATGGGTCTATTTTATTATTTGAAATCCTGTGTCGCAAAGAGTCACACGGTCCCACGGAGGATTAATATTAAAAATATTGATTTTTATACGAAACATGAACCAACAAATTTCCGCGTTACGTTTCGATACATAATTCTGTTACAGTTTCCTAGCTTCTTATCGACCGGCTGCGATCTATAAATCATCCATCATTAAACCACAAGGTTTCGTACTGAATCGAGAACAGTGTATTGGTCGTTTCTGAAAAGGGTTGAAAGCCTCCTTAATTTTGGGACGTAGATTCGAAAGAAAAGAACGAACGGACGAAGGAAGGGGTTAACTTCTAATTGTTTTGTTAAATGACGCGCGAGTAAGAATCCCTGGGAGGACTTAAGCCCGAAAGCGAGCGCCAGCGGCGGTTTCAGTTCGTTCCGTCTTCTCCTCGCTCTTCCTGCTTTCTTTCTCTCCTCTCTACCCCTGATTCCTCCTCTCCTCTCCACCGAGCCTCTCTGCCGCCTTAATTCTTAGCTTTATTCTCTTCTAAGACTCTCTCTTAATTTCTTATTTCTCCCTCCACCGATTCCAGCCTGCGTACTATCTTACCTTTCGCAATTTATACCCGGGAAGAAGGAGAGAGCAGGAGAGGAAAAAGAGAGAGATAAAGGGGCCACTGAATGCCAGGCTTAAGCAGACAATGCTTCGCTTTCAAACGGCGACTTCGAAGACCTTTCTTTCGCATTAGATACTTTAATTCTTTAAACGTGTCTTTCCGCCGGCTCGGATACCCTCCGAGGTTCCTGCGAGCTCTGCGCCAAAACTGTTTCGATCGATGATGAAGATTTATTTCTCTCGATATTACGCTTACTTAATGACACTGATATCTTAACGAAATTAATTGATGAAAAAAAGAAAAAAAAAGAAACACATTTATCAATGAATGGTACGGAACGGAATGATATTTGGTACCAAGTTTGTTTTTATACCAAGGTAGAAAATGTAGAAAAGAATTCTATGTTTTTGTAAGAAAGAAAAATATAACCGTTATTTATTTCTAAGAGATAAACTTAATAATTTAGGTAATTTTAGTAACTGAAATATTCGCTTTTGTTATGAGTAATTTTTTTCTAAAGATACTTTCTTTGAGATAAACTTAATAATTTAGGTAATTTCAGTAAATGATATATTCTCTTTTGTTATGAATAATTTTTCTTCAAAGATACTTTCTTTGAGATAAATTTAATAATTTAGGTAATTTTAGTAACTGAAATATTCTTTTTTGTTATCAATAATTTTCCTCCAAAGATACTTTCTTTGAGATAAACTTAATAATTTAGGTAATTTTAGTAACTGAACTACTCCCTTTTGTTATCAATAATTTTTCTCTCATAGATACTTTCTGTGAGGTAAACTTAATAATTTAGGTAATTTTAGTAAATGATATATTCTCTTTTGTTATCAATAATTTTTCTTCAAAGATATTTTCTTTCAGATAAACTAAATAATTAAGGTAATTTTAGTAAATGATATATTCTCTTTTGTTATGAATAATTTTTCTTCAAAGATACTTTCTTTGAGATAAACTTAATAATTAAGGTAATTTAGTTCTAATTTTTTATTTCTTAATTTTTTAAGTTTAATTATCCTTGGAACTAGAAAGTCTGTTTTAGAGAAATTAACGCACGACCGAATGGAGGAAACATCGAAGACCGTAGCAGGGTTAAAGAAATAACACAAGATTTAGTTTCCAGGTGATAGAATCACTGATACGTTGAAATGTTATTGAAAGGATGTTACTTAAAGCGGAAACTATCGAATAACCGTCAAACGTTAGTGTACATAATTGACAATGAGTTGTCAAACCCTTCGGAAATGTCGCTATAAGTGACCTAGACCCTAGACCAGATATGAAACTGACAAAGGACGTCTTACAAATGCTTCATACTTATCGGTCGATTAGGAGACTAAATTTAGTCACGTATATTATTACCCTTTTGCGGCAAATATATTAACAATTCATCTTTTCAAGCCTTAATGTCAAACTTTAATTTATAAAAAAAATGTAATCAAACCTAAGAAATTTACTTTCAACCATACTATTTCATTAACTTCCGCTTATTGTTGGAAAATCGAAGCTGATTCTTCAGTAAATTAATCAAATTATCTCACAAATAATACAGAATAAAATAAAGACGTAATTCCTATTAAAAATAAAAAAACACAAGTTTTTCATTCTTTTATAGAACAATTTTAAAACTCAAAATTCCCTCGATCAATTTCTTTATACTTAATTTTAAATCATTATTTTAATATTATATATAATTTAAAATCTTTAAACCTGACAAGTTACTTCCTTTTTCTAATTTTCATTTTAAGGTACTCCCCTTCAACTTAAAAAATCATTTTTCCCTACGAGTCTCTAAATATTAATCATTAATACACTTTCTTTAATTTTCTAAAATGCTTCTTCATCTGTCTATGAAATTCTCCATTTAGTATTTATATTTCTCTAAATAAATCATTCTGTATTATTACTGTAATATTAGTATTGTATTATTATCAATTCTCTAAAATATTCCCGTTTCTTATGCCATGATCTAACATAATCACATTTCATCTCAATTATCATTCTCCTCAAAAACCAAGTAACAAACGCACAGAATAAATAAATACTAGTAAACATTAATACTCCTAAAATAAATATTAATAAATATTAATATTCCTAAAGTAAATATTAATAAATATTAGTATTCCTAAACTAAACACTAATAAACATTAATATTCCTGTACTAAATACTACAGAACCGATAAATCCGATAATTTGGAGAAGTCAATTTTAACGTACGAAATACACAGCTCCACCTCTGTCAGCGACTATTTTTGCAAGCAAACAATTCCTGCTCTACGATCTAATACTGTTTCATAGGAACACCGACTAACGTAAACTGCCATAATTATTCGATACCTCTTGTCACACCTAATTGGACAACTTGGTCGGTAAATGGTACCGGAAGAGAGCAAGATGGAGGAGATAGGAAGAAGAAGTTGGTGATAAGGGGTAGAAGAGGGAAGAGACGATACTGACCGTCGATTTCTACAGACCATCCGTGGACCAACCATCGGCTCGTAATGGCCACTTTGAGGGCCCGCCATAAGCTTTCCCAAAGAGAGGAACCCTTGCCCTAAGTGGTCTTACACCGACGTTTCGACGAGGTAGATACTTACTTTGCCTATCCGCAATATGACCTAACCTTTTACCCTGTCCTTCTATCTTTCTCTCTCCTCGATACATCTCTGTCTTAAGTTTACCTTTCCCTTTGCTACATTCGTTACCTCCCATTTCTGCCTCGTCTTCCCTTAACCTACACGTTTAATTAA
Source organism: Ctenoplectra terminalis (assembly GCA_019453375.1). Taxonomy (NCBI): domain Eukaryota; kingdom Metazoa; phylum Arthropoda; class Insecta; order Hymenoptera; family Apidae; genus Ctenoplectra; species Ctenoplectra terminalis. The sequence goes on along the minus strand of SMSQ01022497.1, from coordinate 32,554 downwards.
TCGGATATCAATTTCTATCCTTTCGAGTGTACTAGAACAGGTTACTCGGTGGTCTCGTGTAATCTATCGTTAACAATCAGCCGTGAAAAATAATATAAATCGGAAAGTTTTGTAATGGAAAATTTTAGGGTGCTGGAATTGGGACGGTTTCAAAAATTTTTCCGATCTAGCAATACAGTTTATAGTTGTGTTGATTGGTTTGATACTTGGGGTAATGGAGGGTGAGATGGTTTTGGGGGTTGGATGGATCTTCCGTAGGTTACGAAATGTTTTGTTTTCAGATATTTTTGGTGCATTGAATGTTATAAAGGGGGATTTATAATGCTGATATTGAGATTTATTAGTGTTTAATTTGGGGATAGTAATGTTTATTAATATTTATTTTAGGAATTTTAGGGTTTGTTTGTATTTAGTACAGGAATATTAATGTTTGTTAGTGTTTACTATAGGAATATTAATGTTTACTAGTATTTACTTTGGGAATATTAATATTTACTAGTATTTCGTTTAGGAATACTAATATTTATTAATATTTACCCTAGGAATATTAATATTTACTAGTATTTAGTTTAGGAATACTAATATTTATTAATATTTACTTTAGGAATACTAATATTTATTAATATGTAATTTGGGAATATTAAGATTTATTAGTATTTATTTTAGAAATATTAATGATATTAATATGTACTTTAGGAATACTAATATTTATTAATATTTAGTTTAGAAATATTAATATTTATTAGTATTTAGTTTAGGAATACTAATATTTATTAATATTTACTCTATGAATATTAATGTTTACTAGTATTTAGTTTAGGAATACTAATATTTATTAATATTTACTTTAGGAATACTAATATTTATTAGTATGTAATTTAGGAATATTAAGATTTATTAGTATTTATTTTAGAAATATTAATGATATTAATATGTACTTTAGGAATACTAATATTTATTAATATTTAGTTTAGAAATATTAATATTTATTAGTATTTAGTTTAGAAACATTAATATTTATTAATGTTTACATTAGAAATACTATTGATATTAATATGTACTTTAGGAACATTAATATTTATTAGTACTTGCTTTAAGAATATTAGTGATATTAGTACGTATTTTAGAAATATCAATATTAATTACTACTTGCTTCAAGAACATCCCAGACACTACTATTTAATTCAGAAATATCATAAACTTCAGCAAATATATTTTCCCAGCCCAAATTTTCATCTTCAACTTAAAATACCTACAATCAATTCCTCACACAGAACCACAAATAAATTCCTTACCACTTCACTCTATGCCTATTAAATTTACTACGTACTAATTCCCTACCTTCTGTTTATTCTAAATAAACCATCTAATTTACCCCAACCTACCCTACAACAACATTAAAAAATAACACAGTATTCGTAACATTCTCTACACAAATTACTCAACAAACAACAAAAGTTTGCCATCAAAATTCCCCCGCATCATCGATACTACTTACCAAAATAATTTACACCCCCCAAACAAAACAATATAAACTCATCTGATCGAGAGATACAAACCTTATCATATTTTACCGTTTTTCAATAAACATTGAAAATGCGAGAGACACACAGTCTCGCGTTAGGCTCTCGATGCACCTACAGGGTGTGCGGAATATAAGTTAAGTCAGACGATTCGAACATCGCGAAAACCAAATGACACAGGGGTAGTCGAGAACGAAGAGGGGGCGGCATAGGACGGTTGAAGAGCAGAAGTACCATCGAAACAGGGGTTTCAGAGGCTAAATGGAGGCAGTGCAGAAGCAAGGGTTAACTCAATAGAGTTATAAGTGAATTACTTATCGCGTACACCCAGTATACAGACTAGATGCGTTTAGCTATAGGTCACGGATACTCAGGGACGAAGTTGAATTTCAGCAACGTGAATAAACACGCGTACCCCTTTTTTCCTACCGCGTGTACATTTTTCAAAAATTTCGATTTTCCCTTCTTGAACAACAGTAATGCAATCAAGCTTGATTACGTTACAGAGTTTCACTTTGATGCGGATCCTTTTTTTTTTTCGGCGAACGCATCAGCCACGCGCTTTACATTTCTTTTTGTCGTCCCTAACTGTGTTTGCGGAGGTACCCTCGCAAACGGTCAACGTTTTTCGGTGGCCGAACGCAGGATACAAACGGTGTAAATTGTGAAAGTAGCTAAAAACAGCGAAGTACAGTGGCTGCGAAAAATGTTTGAATATTACTGTATTTTCTTTTTTTTTTTTTTATTTTATTCTGGTTTCAATGTCGCATCGACAGCTGTAATTAATCATTGTCATTAGGGGCGGATGTAACTTGGGGTTGTTTTGATATCTGTTTATTGATAGTGAAAAGATATCGTGGAATTTTGATTTTATAAATTTTATTGTGAGATGAAGTTTCGTTAGAATAAAATGTTACACTATTTTGGAAAGAATTTTTGTTCTAGATATAGATTTTAATTTAAATTTTGTTATGAGATGAAGTTTCGTTAGAATAAAATTTTACATATTTTTGGAAAGAATTCTTGTTTTGGATATAGATTTTAATTTAAATTTTGTTATGAGATGATGTTTCGTTAGAATAAAATTTTACATATTTTTTGAAAGAATTCTTGTTTTGGATATAGATTTTAATTTAAATTTTGTTACGAGATGAAGTTTCGTTAGAATAAAATTTTACATATTTTCGGAAGGGATTTTTATTCTAAATATAGATTTTGATTTCAATTTTATTTATACGAGTAGCGTCTCGTGTATTGTAGTTTATTATTTTTATCTTTTTAGGATGTGAAATATGGGACACGAAAAATTCGATCATCCTTTTTGAATGTATCCGCGATCAGGGTTTTATTTATTACAGAATTTTTAAAGCTTTATCTCGATCAAATAAAAGTGAGAATGACCACGAGAATGAAGGTAGTATCTAAAATTTCATTTTTATATTATATAGCATGTACTCGTTGAATTGGGACGATTTTTAATCGTATATAATATAAAAAATTTTTATATTTATGAGTGGTCATTGTTTATGAAAATTAGTGAAGTAAAAATACAAAGTATCGTACTAATTTTATTCTACCAGAAATTTTCTGCCTCAAAAATTTATATTCTTGTGAGTGGTCCAAATTCTATGAGTAAATACAGTATTTATACAAAATTAATGAAAAAAAAAAGAAAAATATTGAGTATAGTACTGATGTTATTCTACGAGAAACTTTCTCCCTCAAAAACTTTATAAATATTCTTGTGAGTGGTCCAAATTCAACGAGTAAATACAGTATTTCCAAAAAATTAATAAAAAAGAAAAAAAAAATACTGAGTATCCTACTAATTTTATCCTACGAAAAACTTTCTCCCACAAAAATTTATATTTGTATGAGTAGCTATCGTATACACAAGAAACAGTAATTAAGAAATAAAAAATAAAAAAATACTAAGCACTATTGTACCAATCTTATCGTACAACAATTTTTCTCTCACAAAAATTACTATTTTCACAAATGTTCCCAATGCGGTGAACAGGTACCGTATTTTCATGTGACTATAAAAATTTGGTATCGCAAAAATGAAATATAAATGAAACGAACTGAAAAACTACTGAACTGAAAAAAAACTGTAGGTATTTAAATACTTTTTACAGCGTTACAATTAGTATAAAGCGTAAAGCTGTTTACCTTCCCATTCGATTACGTGTATCTTGCCTTTCAATAAATAGAACTAACGTTTCCTGGCAATGGTAAATTGTAGAAAGGCCGAATTCTAAGGGTTATACCCTTCGAGAGCCCTTACGAAGCCTTCTAGTACTGGGATCTTTGATGGACGCCTGGTTGCTCAAGAAAATTCAGTTAGTCCGCAGCTTTGTGTCCTGTCGCGTGGCAGGGGTTGGAGGGGTGATAGTGCTCGGACGGATGTCTCTGCTTGGAACTTAATTAGCCGTCGCAGCCTTAATTACCGCCTGATATTGCTCCGGGACAATTAACGCAATTAACCGGAGAAAGTGTTGCGCATCGTCTTTTCTTTCCAACTTCATCGTCTTCGATCGTTCGCTGTTACAGAAGCCTTAATCAGTCTCTCTTACAACGAAATGAGAAAAATTGTAGACTTCTTTGATTCGGTTCTTTTATTTACAATTCCTGAGTCAAGGAATATTGAAAATTTAATTTTTCATCAATCGAGCGTGTGTTCGTTTCAAATTATTTTCTTTCAATTCTGCAGTCGATGTGAATTCATTTTTATAACTTAATATCAACATTTCATTCCTTTTTGGAATTATTTTTGGAACACAGTACTCTTTTTTTTTCTATTCTAAAATAGATGCGACGTTTAGATGAAAACTTTCTGCTATTCCTTGTACAATTCTGTAAAAGAGAAATAAGTATTAGTTTAGAAAAATACCATACTCTTACGCAGAGAATAAATTATGCATTTTTATGTAATTAGGTCACTCGCTATTCAAACGTTTTAATTTACTTTCAGAATTTCACAAATTATTATTATACCTTGTCTTAGAAAATTATATATATATCTACCGAGGTGTTAAAAAAATATCCATTCCGAAATACGAAGATTGAAAATCATCGAAACCTACCGCGCTACATCAAATTCGTTACAATATATACAATATTAGTCCAGCAGCTTCTACGAATCGTAAAGACCAAGGAATTATAACTAGACCGAGGATAGGCCACACCAAAATTACACATGCTTTTCTTACAACCAAGTCCAATCCAACGATGTGTGATATATGCAACGTGCAAATCTCCGTCCAACATATATCGGTGCAATGCCTCAAATATAATATTAAAAGGGCACTATATAAGATATGAAACGTGGCAGGCATGCTCCAGAATGCGGATGCACGCAGAAGAATCTTATCCTTCCTAAAAGATACTGATATCTACCATCAAGTTTAAAGATGATACCACAGTCCCAAAGCAAATATGGCCACTCATAACCAGTTACGGCGAATGTGACCTAAAACATTCAATTAAAAAGAAAAAACAAAAAATAGAGAAATTAATAGGAAAGAAAATATTATAAGACTTTATAAATTGATTATAATACCTTTTAAGAGATTTTTCCTGATTTAGTCGCGTTAAAATCTCAGCCGAAGCCCAGTCGGAGGATGCTAGTAACAAATAAACTGCCTTACCATTTCAAGGAACAGATAAACACTCGTACCAATTACAAAACGACCTAATACTTCAAAGATTTTCGCCAGCGTTATCGCGCAGCCATTCCCGCCAGATTAATTACGGGGAACGATTTTTGAAAAGGACGGTAGATAAATGCAGCCGGTTGAGCATGGCAGAAACGCGGAAAGGACGATATTCTGCAGGGTGAGAGGGGGTGAAACGAGCAGGCTACGAAAACGTGAGCCTCGCGAAAGGGATGGGAGGGTAGCTCGCATAATATACTCGTCGCGGCATAATAATTCAGAAATTTGCATGTACGCGGGCTAACTCCTCAAGTAGGTTATCTATGCTGAAAGTTTTCTTCGTGATATATAACGCATCCACGGTCGAGTAGCGGGAGAGAAGCCGCGTCTACATCGCCTTACGTCCACCCCCGTTGAGGGGGTTAGAGGCGAGGTTTCGGTAGCAAACTTGCCTAACTAGGCGCAGGTACCGCGGAATATACGTTGTACCAGCGGGACATTATCTTTTCGAATTTGAATTACCGATCCTGGTGTTCCTTCCTTTTCGTTGAAACTGTCGTTTATGGCCAATTTATGCAGGAACCATATTTATTTTGGACGATTCAGTTAACGCTTTGACGGCCGAGAATTTTATCGCGACGATGTTAGATCGGTGCCGGCGATGTTTGAGCAATTGTTCGTTGCGTGATTGGTAGTCGGGATTTAATTGGTCGTGAAGAAAGCATTAAGATCACTGTTACACTATTTTTACTTTTAAATTTCATATTTTGTATTTTTTTTAATACTATTTTAATGGTTTTGAAAGAGAAATAGTATTTTTTTTAATACTACTTTAATGGTTTTGAAAGAAAAATAGTATTTTTTAAAATAGTATTAATATTATTTTAAATACTATTTTAATGGTTTTGAAAGAAAAATAGTATTTAAAAAAAGGAATTCAAGGAAAATCCGATTCTCCTCGATCTATCTTACAGGTAACCCACCTATAACACGGTTATTAGGATCTTAAGAAATTTTGAACGCGTGTAAAGATTTATTACGGAACATCGCGAAAAATCAACGACAATTGGTAACTACGATTTTATAGAATTTCTGTGAGAAATTACAAACCAGAAATTACAAATGTTTCGTCCACTACGGTTGCTCTAGTGTTAATTCTCCATAACCCGAATCTTATCCGCTTATCAGCCAAAAAATTACGATCGATTACAATTTTTTCACTTCGATTTGGAAATTCTTAATGTTGATGGTATCACTACAATAATACAGTAATTAAATTTAATACTACACAGATAACTGAATAAAATAAATCTTTTAACATATAGATACATTAGTTTCTAATTTTTAAATCACACAACGCCATAGAGAGTGAAATTAAACAGTAAATTATTTAATCTCGATCTAATCCAACAGAGTTTCACTTAAACCTACGACAACGCATTAATAAGTAACTTTCTTAACCAACGATTACCTTCTTCTTTCAAAAATAAAAAATCATACCAAACTTCCCCTTATTTATTTAATTAGAATAATTCCACAAAATTTAGTGCCTAAAAATATCTACATTTCTACAAAAAATCAGTTAACTCGAATTATGGAGCCGCTTTATCCAAAAATCCTCATCCATCTCCCACAAATTCCCGAACTCGTTGTTACTCAATTCCAATTAGTCGACGGTTATCGGTTAAGTAGCTTGATGTCGAATACCACACGAGCAAACCCTATTCGCGTGATTTACACCCCCGAATCTCTTCCAGAACTACACATCTCAATATCGTGAAAGGGATATCGACGGTGTCCCGTAGGAAGCATTTCCCCCCCGCTTTTCCGGACCTAATCCAAATTTCAAAACCTCACATTAGCCTTTGAGACGATCGTCCATCCTCCGCTCGGTCATCCCGCTGAGCAACGTTTCCGTTCCGTGTACTCGTACATTTTGCAGCTAATACTTCCTCGATACTCGTATGCAACGGTAGGAATCTCCTCTTTCCCGTTAGGATGTATTATACCTAGAGATTTTCGTCAAACTACGAGCACACCCAACCACGTCCACCTCCTTTCTCTCTGTTTCTCTTTCGTTCGCTCCATCTTCTCGTTTGAGCCACTGGTTACGTTTCCACCCTCAAAGGACCCGCTCGGCGTAGTCAGAGGATTACGATGTACAACTCTGCGTCGAGTTAGAATTTAGTGACACGAAGATGAGTGTGTATACGGGAGTTTATTGAACGAAGCTGTATTAAATTCGGTATCATTTCTGGCCGACAAGGAGATAAAGGAACTCGAGGAAAGAGGACGGAAGCTGATTACGATTCAGATCAGATTTGTAGTTATTCGCCGGTAGTTTCGATGTTGAATTATAGACGCGAAATCGATGCAAGGTTCGGAGCGGCAGGATACGCGTTTTTGTTAAACTAAATCAAACATGTATCGACGGAGAAACAAATACTTGGGATATCGCGTGCGAGAAACTTTCGGCTCGGTGTCTTCGCGAGGACTAATTCGTTGGAACTTTTGTCTCGGGGTACGCAGGTACGAGTTTCTGGCGAGTAAACACGTGTAACCTCTCGAGTGTCGCGCTGACAATAAGACGCAAAACATCGTTCGATTACGCGAGGACGTTACTTGCTTAATTTTTGCCATTGACCGCCAACTACGAGATATCTCGTAATAAGCGTGTGTACCAAAACTGGCAGCTACGAGATATTTTGTAGCGTGTGCTGCAATTTTAGATTAATTTCTAATGGCCATTTGAGTTAAGGAATTATTAGTGTTTTTTTTTTTCAATAAAAATTACTGTAAATTCTATTACAATATTGTATCAGTAACTTAATATTATTATATTTTGTAAAATTTCATGTATTCTTTAAAATAAAACATTGGCACCCAGGGCAAGACGCTCTAAATATGCCTGGTAATCAATGGGTTAACACTTTGACCGCCACGTCGAAATTACATGTTTTATTCAGGACGCCACGCCGGTACATAGAACATTTGATAAAAATTAGTTTATTTTTGATCTTCTAATAAACATTTTTAATTGTCGAATGGTGGATATTTTATTTCAAAGTATTCCCTAATCAGCGATGAACCGTCAACGTTCATTCAACTTTTACAATTATAAACATTTGAAGCACTCCGGTCACCGATGATCACCGTGGCGCTACAGGAGAAACAATCCGCGGTCACTTACGACCACCGAAACAGACTAACGACTTCTGTCCGCGCGATCTCGCTACGATCGATATGTTTGTCCTCGTTGTTTAGACGTGGAAAACAGAGAAAGATGTACGATCGTAGCGAGATCGCGCGGATGAATGTCACGTACAATCTTTATAGACATTTTTTTATAAAATGAGCGTAATAAAAGAAAATTAATTCTTACTTGTTTTAATTTTAAAGTTCGTTCATACATTATAAATATAAAAAAGTACTGTATCTTGCATATTGTTTTATTTTTTCTATATATGTGAATATACAGAAATATTATTTCTTTAAATTTGAATCAAAGAATTTTCTAATTTAATTATCTATCTTTTCATTATATTAGTTTTTTTCTATTCTGTTAATTCGACACTATGGAATAAATTAACCTCTTAGAACGAGTTGTAAAAATTGCTAGAAATAAAAATGAATGAGGAACAAATGAGAGTTAATACATAGAAAAATTTATATCACATAATTCTCAATTCTTATCGATCAATTATAAATTACCGAAAGCTTGGATTATTATTTATCGAGTAACTAAAATTTTACATTTTCATTACACTAATCTTTTACCATTGTTTCAATCTTGACACCAAAAACGCTTAGGATAAATTCTACATATTATTAAGCATAAAACAAAAACAAAAAAAGTTAACCCTCTATAGCCCGAATTTTGTCTGCTTATCGGAGAAAAAATTACGATTGCTTACAGTTTTTCACTTAGATTTGAAAATTTAACTAATAATTGCCATAGATGGATCATGGTATCGCTACGGTAATACAGTAATCAAATTTAACCTTTTGCACTCGAAGTTTTTTTTCATTCATATTACCAGCAACTCGAAGATTCAAATGTTGTGATATATAAGAAAACAAAAAAACTATAACATTATTACACTTTGTAATCGTCCAAGGTGTGACACCTCTTGGTACGAACTAAATATTATTTGCATCGTCTCCATAGCGGTGCCCTCGAGTTTGAAGACAAATTTTAAATGGCTCCTCGAGTGCAAAGGGTTAATAGAACGCTGATAACTGGATAAAAGAAATTTTTTAAAATATAGATACATCAGTTTGTAACTTTTGAGTCACACAAAGCCATAGAGGGTTAAGAAAATAGAGGATGAATCAGGTTTATACGTAAAAAAAAAATTTATACGAATAATTATCAACTGTTATCTATTATTTCAAAATTACCAGAAGCTCCTGTTATTATTTATATCCACGAAACCGATACCTTCGACATTTTTAATAACGTTTCCAAATATATTGGCACCGGTCGAAGAAACTACCCTTAGGTTCGTACAACACAGTCACGTAGAAAAGCACGCTTGTGCTCGGCGGAGCGACAAAAAGATCCTGTACACCGATGATACGAAATATTTTCCGCGAGCTCCCACCGTGTTCCGTTCCTTCGAGAGATCCTTTTTACACGCGCGGAGACGCGGACCGCTTTTATGTGAGTTAACGCACCGACGCTCGTAGATCCATAACGTAACCCCTCCGACCCTCGTAAACCTGAATTTATTAACACTTCGAACGACGAGGGAGATTTGCTAAATGGTTTTCAATTTGTACCTTAACGCTTCGAGACCACATGCTCGACAGATTTCGCGGCGTATCGCGTATGCACTTCGGAAAGAACTGTATATTTCATATCTTATTTCAGATTTTTATTCGAGCCAGTTCTTCTTTATCGCTCGAGTCTCGAGTATCGGCTACGAAATTTAAATTCGACGGCTGTCTCCATTTTATTGCCAATCCTGGTAATTGAACGAGAGAGAAAGTAGATCAGGGAACGTTCGATGCTTCTGGTTTCTTGCTTTTCTATCGAATAGGAAAGGACGATTCTTTATTTAGGAGGATGATATCAGACGAACCATAGATACGATGCATTAAACCTTTGTGAGCGAAATTTTGTTTGTTTCGTTAGAAAAATTATTGTAATTTGTTACGTTTTTTTACTTTGATTAGAAAATTTTGAAAATAATAGTTGGACTGATATAGAAATAAAATGGAATAGTACGGGGGTAATTAAAAGGAATTAAATTTTTTAAATATAGGTATGTGAATGTACAACTTCTGATTGTTTATCAGAAACAAAAACATTATAATAGGTCACAGTTTCTTACTTTGGTTAAAAAACTCTGAAACCAATAAATGTTATGGTGGAATAATAATAATAAAATAAAATAGTGCAATGACAATTAAATAAAATCAAATTTCTTAAGTATAAATACAGAAATATGTAATTTCTAATTTTTTATCAGAAACGAAAGAAAATTCTAATTGGTTACAATTCCTTATTTTGGTTAAAAAACTTTGAAACCAATAACTGCTAATAAAAGTATAATAATAAAATAAAATAATGCAATGACAATTGAATAGAATCGAATTTTTTAAATATAGATACAGGAACATGTAACTTCTAATTGTTTATCAGAAACAAAACAAATTATAATAGATTACAGTTTCTTATTTTGGTTAAAAAACTTTGAAACCAATAACTGCTAATAAAAGTATAATAATAAAATAAAATAATGCAATGACAATTAAATAAAATAGAATTTTTTAAATATAGATAGAGCAACGTGTAACTTGCAATTGTTTATCAGAAACAAAAAAAATTGTAATTGATTACAATTTTTCATTTTGATTAAAAAATTTTTAAACCAATAATTATACAACAGTAATTAAACAAAATGAAATTTTTGAAATATAGATATACTTCCATTTATAGTACCCTAAAAAGGATTAACTTATATTATTTCAGCTTCGATTAGCGTTTCTTGCTGCTTTCTTTTCTCATCGACCCTTTTCTTTTACGTACAAGAATACATAAAGCTTCAGAGCTACGTTTATACGGTTGCCTACATTTGGGAGCTCGTACGTTTCAGTCTATCTCATCAAATTCGTTTTCCTTTGAACGTATTCATAAAAAACTCCGCGACCGCAGAATAAAATTCGTGAAATTTTAATTATCCTGCGGAACCTTTTTACAAAACTCTTAAAGTATAAAAATAGCTCAACAATACAACTTTCCGCGAAACACATTAAAACACAAATATACACAAAGACCTGTATTAAAAAATTTACAAATCTGAATCTAACAGATACGCTTTACTAAAATTCAATGTCAATGCGAAGTTTTAACTGACCACTATCACCGTTGGTACCGAACGTCAAACATTAGGTGACTATACTCACCGTTAGTACCGAAAGAATTAATACCGACTCTTCTCAAAAACACCACAAACATTCCAAACTCCCTCGCACTCCACGCGATTCTTTATCGCCGAAGAAAACAAGTTTTATCTTAAACGGAAAAAATTACTATTTCCCCTGAAAGCNAGAAAAAATTACGATTGCTTACAGTTTTTCACTTAGATTTGAAAATTTAACTAATAATTGCCATAGATGGATCATGGTATCGCTACGGTAATACAGTAATCAAATTTAACCTTTTGCACTCGAAGTTTTTTTTCATTCATATTACCAGCAACTCGAAGATTCAAATGTTGTGATATATAAGAAAACAAAAAAACTATAACATTATTACACTTTGTAATCGTCCAAGGTGTGACACCTCTTGGTACGAACTAAATATTATTTGCATCGTCTCCATAGCGGTGCCCTCGAGTTTGAAGACAAATTTTAAATGGCTCCTCGAGTGCAAAGGGTTAATAGAACGCTGATAACTGGATAAAAGAAATTTTTTAAAATATAGATACATCAGTTTGTAACTTTTGAGTCACACAAAGCCGTAGAGGGTTAAGAAAATAGAGGATGAATCAGGTTTGTACGTAAAAAAAAAATTTATACGAATAATTATCAACTGTTATCTATTATTTCAAAATTACCAGAAGCTCCTGTTATTATTTATATCCACGAAACCGATACCTTCGACATTTTTAATAACGTTTCCAAATATATTGGCACCGGTCGAAGAAACTACCCTTAGGTTCGTACAACACAGTCACGTAGAAAAGCACGCTTGTNAAAAACACCACAAACATTCCAAACTCCCTCGCACTCCACGCGATTCTTTATCGCCGAAGAAAACAAGTTTTATCTTAAACGGAAAAAATTACTATTTCCCCTGAAAGCACTTGTTTTTATTCATTCTACAAATATCCTTCCTCTCGCAAACGAAACATAAATTTTTAATTTTGTAGATCATCATGGTACATCTTTGGAAATTAAGCGTAATCGTGTTGAAAACAGAATGTCTCCGTTGCCGGCACCTGACGNAGGATATTCGGATGCATCGCACAGGACACTCGTAATTTTCCAGGGGTAAGCTTCGACAAATTAGTTCCGGGCATACGTTACCCTCGCATTAGTTGTCCTCTCTGGTCCCTGTTGGCCCCACCTAGCAGCCCCTCTCCGCTGCCCCTAAAAAGCCAGATTTCCTCGAGGAAGCGAGCGAGAGAGCCTTCCTTCCACATCTTTCTTTTTTTTCTCTTCTTCTTTCTCTCCAAACGATAGTGTGCGTCCAAATACGCGTACAAGAGCGTACATCCTCCCGTACACGGATACGATCTAGCATAGGGAACTGGAGCCCGAGGAAAGGGGAAAGCTTGGCCGCTTTGGAAAAACTCCAAGAGGAAAGAGCTGTGCGTCGCGTCGTATCAGGGGTGGCTTTCAGGAGGAACTATCCTCCGCTCGGAGGGATGAGAGGGACGGGTTACTGGTTCGATGGGAAAGCTACTCGCTGTTGGAAGGCGTGAGTCGCAAAAGCTCCGCCTGCAAGCTTCGTGGAACACGCCCCGCCGGCGTAGCTTTACCACCCACCCTGGCGATCCTGGAAAATAGTCCGACCAGCCGTGTCACCGGCGAGACTTCGACCGGTAACCCCTCCATGGTTAAACAGGAACCGTGGTCCTTCCATCCGTGATCCATCCCCTGCTACCGTCCTCCTCCCTCTTCCCCGTCTTCCTTTATCTACTTCTTTCTCTGTCTCAGTCCCTATATATATATATATATCTCTCTATATATATATCTTCCTCTCTGTCTCTCTCTTTTGCCTCGTTTCTCTCCCCTGACCCTCTTCTCCCGTCTCCGCCCTTCAAGTTTCAACTTCGGTCCGCTTTGCACACAGATTGCATCCGTGGCATCCGCGGATGCAATCATTACCTCGCTACCGGTCCCTGCTTCTCTCACAAGGAAGACTGCGAATGTATACAGGGGCCAGACTGGTTGGTTCGCGACTGTCGTTCGTGCGTGTGCACGTGTGTGTCGTTTGCATGGGGATGGCTGGTCGGAAGAGTGCATCGTTCAACGGCGGGGGTTGGAGAAGTTTGAGGCAAAGCCTCGTAGATGCTTTATTGGCTTCACCGTTGCGATAAGGAGCGCTGGGTTACCATGGGAAATAGTAATGTAGGGAAAAGCGACGCGAAACTGGATTCGGAATCGACGTTGGACGAATCCGTTCTTTTAGGGTCGAGGGCTAGATTGGGGGTTGGTTGTGATCGTGATGTTTAAGTATCGAGGGTATTTGTTTCTTTTTTGTTGTAATTGTTTTTTGGGAAAGCTAGGATCTTTGGTCTTGGATGTTGATCGTGGGATGTAAAAGGAATGTTTGTGGATCTATCGTGTTTTTGTTTTTTAGATTTAACTGGGTGGGATGAATTACGCAAAGGGGGGGTGTTTTGAAGGATTAATTAAAATAGGGAACTCTGTGTTGAGGAATTTTAATATTATAATGTTATTAAAGGAGTTGTATATATTTGAGAAAGGAGTTGTTAATTTGAAAATTGTATCGTTTGTGCTGTCAGATGAGAAGTATTATTGTGAAAATTGTTTAAGGGGCGGTGTTCAACGGGATGATTAAATATGTTGATCGAACGATTGATTAAATTAATATAAGAGGACTTAGAGGTTAATCTGATTGTCCTGTTTTATTCGTAAAATAATTTGTTAATGGATTGTAAAGAAAGGAAAGAATACTGTAGAGTTAGGTATAGGTAAGAAAAGTAAGAATGAAATATATAGAAAATTGGAATAAGTATAACATTGTAATAAATAGTTAAAGTACTCGAAAAATTGAGTACCATAATGAGGAAAAAATTAATATATAATTAGTGTACAAAGAAATGTTAAAATTAAGAGAAACATTTAACTTTGTTAATTGTGAAATTACTAAGCAGATTAATTATATTTATTTGTACATTAATAAACAAGAGTATGTTACATTTCAATATCATAGTAAGATATTAATATTCCAATAAAAAATATTTATTAAATATTAATATTAGCCCTATTTGGAGACTGAAGTACCTATTTACCAGAATAATGGTGAATAAAATTGTAATAAAATTGTAAATATAAATTATAAGAATAAAATTATATCTCGTACGATTTTTTTATCAAAATATGCTTCGCAATAATTTTAGACAGTTTTTATATAAATTTTAATCACAGTCCAACGAACCAATGATATACTACAAATTCATGTAGAAGTGGAATTAAATAGAAATTCGGTTCTTAATAAGTTAAGTATTTCCATAGGATACAAAAATCTAAGCCTTTGTTTCAGCTTACCTGATCGGCGTCTCCAATTGGATTGGAAAAGTGTAGAATGTTGTATCGGTGAACGAAATCTTCCGATTTTCCCAATCTGTCACGAGGAATTTGCACGGAAGAAGATTTTCGGCTGACTTCAGCCGATATGTGGTATGGCATATGAGATATTACGTGTACAAACGCATCGTGCGTTTCCATTATCCTGTTTCGAGTTTAACCCTCCGCAACACCATCTGAAATTATTTTTATTTTATTTTTACGCAGTTATAATTTATTACTACATTTTTATACCAGCAGCAGATAGTATATAGATTTTACTTGAGCGTCACTAACTTGGAAATAAAATGTAATTTCGGAAAAGTTGCCTAACACTCATTCTTCAATTCCCTAACTTTTAAAAAAGTTACACCGACATAAGTTCATCCTTTGCAATCATTAATATCATTAATAAACTCTGATGTCCCCCGAGAGGAGACGTTCGACTGCAAAGGGTTAATAGCACAGGATTGTATAAAAATATTAGATATTTTAATAATTAGAGATGAAAAATTAAAACTTTTGCACTCGGAGCCATCTCGCGACGTTTTTATAGGAAAGCGTGCAAACAGAAATCGTTCCATATTTTTCGATTTGCTGTCTCTTGCCATTCGAAACAGAGAACTTCAAGGAAACATGAATTTTTTAAAAAAGTTACGGCGACGTAAGTTCGTCCTCTGCAATCATTAATATTATTAATAAACTCTGATGTCCCCTGAGAGGAGACGTTCGAGTCCAAAGGGTTAATAGCACAGGATTGTATAAAAATATTAGATATTCTAATAATTAGGGATGAAAAATTAAACCCTTTGCAGTCGGAGCCATCTCGGGAAATTTTTACAGGAAAGCGTGCAAACAGAAATCGTTCCATATTTCGTATACCATATTTTTCGATTTTCTGTCTCTTGCAATTTGAAATAGAGAACTTCAAGGAAATATGCATTTTTTTAAAAAGTTACGCGGACGTAAGTTCGTCCTTTGCAATCATTAATACCATTAATAAACTCTGATGTCCCCCGAGAGGAGACGTTCGAGTGCAAAGGGTTAACAGCACAGCATTGTATAAAAATATTAGATATTTTAATAATTAGGGATGAAAAATTAAACCCTTTGCACTCGGAGCCATCTGACAACATTTTTATAGGAAAGCGTGCAAACAGAAATCGTTCCATACTTTTCGATTTGCTGTCTCTTGCATTTCGAAATAGAGAATTTTTTAAAAAAGTTACGGCGACCTAAGTTCATCCTCTGTAATCATTAATACCATTAATAAACTCTGATGTCCCCTGAGAGGAGACGTTCGAGTGCAAAGGGTTAACAGGTATTTTTCATAAGCTGGAAATAAAGTGGGGTAACAAGGGAAAAGAGGAATAGTGAAAACATCGCTGGCATAGCACAGAACGTTGAATGGCAGATGTCACGTGAATAATGGATTAACTGACGAACACTCCCTTTAATCCTGGGATTATCTAGTCTAATACCGCGCCGCTTTCGGAGTCCGGTCGAGATTAAGCTGACCGATCTGATTGATCAGCTTTTTCTTTTTTTTCTTTTTTCATTTTTTCTCTCTCTTTTTTCCATTCGCATAAATCGATACCAATAACTTCGCTCGCAATCTGGGTTAAACGACTTTTGCTGTTTCACTTAACTGAATATAAAGTATGTACCCCGACGTGCGCATTCAACGCGTCATTTGATAAATGGAACGACTTTATGAATGAAAGCAGAAATAACACCGAATTTGAATAATAAGAAAAGAAATTGTGTACTTGAAACACGTTGAAATTGTGATTATTATTATAGCTGGTGCACCAGAAACCGGAACTGATGCGGAAAGTCGAGGATAGATGCAATCGGCCTGTTATTTCGTATAATCTGTTACATATGTCGGACCTTCGTCGCGGTAGACGTTTCGAAATATTTTTTTTTTAAATCGATTTTCAGTGATTTTAAAATTTAAAAATTTTTGTTTCTTGTTTTGAGAGTTGAAAGTTTCTTTTATTTATTTTTGTTTCTCGGGTGACGAATGTGAAATTAATTGTAGAAAATATTTGAACTCGTAGATTATGTTTGTCCAACTTTTAAATATGGAGTATGGGAGAAAATTGTAACTTTGGGGTAATAGTTATTTGTAAATCAACCTCTTGAGTATTTTTTTTTCTTTTTTTATGAATAGACGAATATTAAATTTTTTGTGGATACAGTTAAAGTTTTATGATGTTTGTCGAATTAATATAAAAAGCAGGGTTTGATAATTACTGTAACTAGTTTTTCTAATATCAAGAGTAGGTTATATTAATAAAATATAATAAAATACAATACTGTGGTGATAAGAACATAAAATGAAATTTTTAAAATATAGATACGTAAATGTACAATTTCTAATAAATGTAAAATTTTTTGTGGACACAATTAAAGTTTTTAAAAAAATTTGTTAAATTAATTTAAAAAGCAGGGTTTGATAATTACTGTAATTAGTTTTTCTAATATCAAGAATAGGTTATATTAATAAAATATAATAAAATACAATACTGTGGTGATAAGAACATAAAATGAAATTTTTAAAATATAGATACATAAATGAATAATTTCTAATAAACGTAAAATTCATAAATGTAAAATTTTTTGTGGACACAATTAATGCTTTATAAAGTTCGTTAAATTAATTTAAAAAGTAGAGTTTGATAATTACTGTAATTAACTTTTCTAATATCAAGACTAGGTTGTAATAATAAAATATAATAAAATACAATACTGTAGTGATAAGAACGTAAAATCAAATTTTAAATATATAGATACATAAATATGCAATTTTTAATTGCTTACTAAGAACAAAAGAAATTGTCATTAAGGTGCATGTGACCTTAAACATCCGATTAAAAAAAAAAAAAAAATTGTAATTGATTGATTAGAAAATTTTGAAACCAATAATAAAGTAAAATTGATTTATTAATAAATATAGATTACAAATCCTTAAAACATTGGCGTAACTCCTATTAATCATCAAACAAACTACTACTTAATTATTACAAAATTAAAACAAAAATTATAACAAAAATTAGCCTTTGTCCACTAATTAAACTGCAAATACACTTATACCTCTTAAAAATAAAGCTCAAGTAAACTGATTATTCTCATCCATCTCTAATCTTTATTCTTTTCCAGACTTTTTTCAATTTTCAGCATTTTTGACACAATGTTACTTACCATTTTATTTAATTACTGTTCGTTACACCTAAACATCCCTGTTCGATTTGAGAGTGTAAGTGAAACCATACGTAGCTCACGTACGATAGAAATCGAGCGTAGATACTCACGCACATTTACAGAAGACAGAATGCTATAGGAGAATAAGCAAGAACACCGAGAAGCACTGAAATTTCACAGATATGTTAGCCACGAGTAGAGCTATTACTTATTCGTCATCGCTTATGCCTGGTGGAAATTAATTCCCTCGAATCGTGTAATCTGAAGCCAAAATCAACGGAAGTACCGTCCACAGTCTGTGTTAGTCCCTTTGATCTGACACTATCTTCCTTTCTACAGACAAACGCGATTGGCAAAACTTGAAGATTTTATCGACGCATCGTACTCGTTCAGGAATTAATTGAAAAATATTATAATTAAAGATCGCAGCATCGTTTATTCGATAATTGAAACGATATTGTCAGCGGGATTATTATTGTGCAAAAATATAGAAATATATCGACTATGATCTTCGCGAGAGAATTTGAACGGAACGAATTGTTTAGCTGACAATTTCCATATCCATTCACATCCTTTAATATTTTAAACGGCCGGTTCGAGATGAACGCGACAAATATGTCATTTACCTTACACAAATAGAGGGATTATCCTTATTCCCGAACATACATTGAAATTTGATGACCGAATTGCATTTAACGATTTTATATTTGCAAGATTAAATCTATAATTGTTGCTACCTAATACTCTTTATTGACTATGAAATTTTGCTTCCAGTTTCATTCGCCATGTAATATTTGGTACACAAATTGTTTGCTTGAATCGTCGACGAAGGATGTAAATGTGCATGCTTGCATCAAAGTTAAGGATAAATGTTAATTGTTTCTTGATATTCGCGTTTGAAACGTTATTGTGAAAGAATGTTGCAGTATCGCATAAAGTACTTCGTTTTTGAAAGAAATTTATTGACAGATGGTTCGAATTAATTTTTATAAGTTATGTAAATTTTGCTTAATCTGCACAACAGAATTAAAATTTTTTAATTCATGGTAACTGAGTTATAGTATTAATTTTATACCGTGAATAATAATTTTTAAATATTCGTTAATAACAGATGTTATTAAAGGGATCGTAGTGACAATGAGCGAATTCCAAAACTGTAAATTATATAATGTTGTATGATGTTACATCGGCCAATAGGGGTGTTAATTTATGAATAGAATAAATTTTGTATATTTGCAAATTATATTAGTATTCATATTTTTATATTGCATTTAATTGAATTCAATAATAACGCGTTAAGTAATCGAATAATTTAAATAGGAAACGCTTTAAGATACAAAAAAAGAAAATCTTTTTAGTGGAGAAGAATGCAAATTCCATATAGAATAATTAATTTTAGCTGTTAAGGCTATCACAAAATGGAGTTAAATAATCTCAATTTAAATACCACATATTTTATTAATTAGAAATAAAAGTGTATTTACACTTGCAAATTTAAAATAAAGTATTTATCGAAAACGATTTTCAGTAAGATCTTAATACTAGAACTACCGATCACCAAAGAATACTTATTTGTACCAAAAAAAAGGAATAAAAATAAAAGCTATGCGAAAAAAAATATGCAAAGGAGACAAACCTTTGTCTATATTTTTCTACAGAAAATTACAAAAAATACCAAAAATGCATGGCAGCAAGTTAACAAAATTTATATATAAGAAATTACGAATTGGTCATTTTGACTACTCTATAACCCTAATGTTAAACAAAATAATACAATTCAAGATTCTCTCTAACGCAAACAGTAAATAAATGCTAGTCCCATGACATAAATCTAAAATAAACCTTCCTTGATTTAAAATTTGTCAATAACCTCAGCTAATTTTAACAAAATCTCCACAAAACCACAAAAAAAAAAAATCTTTTACAAACACTTAACATCATCATCTTCATCGTACTTAAACAATAAAATAATTCGAATAACTCCTAAAATTCATATTTTCTTAAAAGCATGAAATCGTAAGATCTTCGATTCGCAGACCCTAAACTGTTAACATTCCACCCATTTTTTTTTCTTTGCAACCTTCTTCGCAACAATCCTTTGCTTCTTCTTGCACCAATCTCCGAGCTACTAAAACAAATACACGTACTGCGCAAATATTAAAAATTAAAATACACAAATATCCTCGAACCAATGTTTCCAACAATTACTACAAAATTTGCCCTAAACTGTTAACATTCCACCCACTCCTTTTATTTTCTCTGCAACCATATTATCCTCTCCTTCTCGTACCAATCTCCGAGCTACCAAAACATATACACGTACTGCGCAAATATTTAAAAATAAAATACATAAATATCCTCGAACCAATGTTTTCCAACGATTACTAAAAAATTTACAGTCGACGCCAAGAAGTATGTCACTCGTGTACACCGGCCTGCGAAGTACCTTTGTCCAAGCGCGACGCGAATGAAAAGGAAAATAGAAGTGACACCACCCCGGACGAGCGGAGAAAGACGCGAAACACCCCGGTATAGGAAAACAAAATCACAGCCGAAGAAGCTCGTTGGAAGGGGCGCGATCGAAATCTCCGCAAGAGATCTTAATTCTCCTTCTTCCGGCCCCTGGTCTCTGACGCCCGCGATGCGGCGCTACGAGTAGCGTGTTGCAGGTATACAGGTGCACCGGTGTACGTGCATCTTATCTCTAGACACACCCCCGGACTGAAAGCGGCACGGCAAAGGGGAGCGGGGGTGTACAGGAAAACTAGCTCCCGGACCAGAAGTAGGAGTCGAATCGTAGAGGGGAAGAGGATTGGCGATAGAAAGGGGGAAAGGCTAACGATGAGTGGAGAGAACCAGATATAGCTAAACAGAGGATGAAAGGGATGAATAGGGCGAAGGATGGATGCGCAGGACGAAGATGGAAGAGGCACGGTGAGGAAAAGCGAGGAAACAGGAAGACGAGAGAAATAGATAAAGCGACGGAGGATGAGAGAGCGAAAAAAAAAAGAAAATCGTGGATGAGAGAAAGAGAGTTGATAAGGAATACGGTGGATCATAGGGAAGAAGAAGGCGAAGGTGGGATACAGAGAGAGAGAGAGAGAGAGAGAGAAAGAGGTAGAGCAAGGAGAGGTGGAAGGAGAAAATAGAAAAGAGAGAAGCGGAGAAACTGTACGGATGACGAAGGTAGTTCTGGAGGGTTTGAGGGTGAACCATCCGAGTGAGGACCAGGATGGTCCTCCACAGTGGGCGATGGTAGCCGGCGAGGTGGTGGGGTGACAACGACGGCGGGTAGGGCGTCGTAGGGGCAGAACCAGCGCCGCGACGCTTCGGCACGCACAGTCGCGGCTCGAACGCCGTCCCATGCGAACGTGTTATTCTCGCGGTTCGTGTAATTCTTTTTTTTTTCAGCATCGTGTATTTAACGTTCGCGACCCGTTCGCACGGAGATCGGGGATCTTTAAAGGACATGATCGAGAATCCTGTTGCGAGAATATTTCGATACGCGGCCTTCGTCGAGGATGGATCCTTTTTTCTTTCATTCAAGATCGATGAGAATCGACATTAAGTTGCTGGAAACCATGACTGAACGCAGTGTTCATTGAGCGTTGTCGTATGATTGATAATTGTGGGGATCGGCTCAAGATTCAATCTGTTGATCGAACATTCGGAGTGATTTTGACGATGACACTGAAACGTCTCGAGCTTGATCGTAGTTAATCGATGAAGCCGATTATTTTTTAACCGAACGAGACACGTTGACCGATTCAAGATGATTTTTATTTAGTGACGTTTTTTTCGAGGCTTATGCTTGAATATTAATCACGAGTATTTTAAGATTGATCGATAGGCTCGAAGACTTGGAGTGTCTCGAAAAGTAACATTTACCAGTGGAAATATTTATTGGCATAGTGGTTCTATTTAAACGAATAGTGAACATTGGGAACGATCGGAAACTGTTGTACATATCGGGAAAGAAACGTTGAAATTAACCATCTCGTCGGTTTAGCCGATTTCATCGAATTTCGAGGTACCGTAGCATCATTCCGCGAAACACGTGTGTTCAAAACCATTCTACGCGATCTAGTCATAAGTGCGCGCGAGTCTACTCGTTATTGATCCGGTGATCCAATCGATTTTACCATTCGACGATATTCAACGTAATTCGTTCTTAACGATCAATAACGATCGGGATAAAAACTTTTTTCTTTCACCTGGCATAATCGCGCGTAGCTGAATTGTAAAATTTCCATCAAAAGTGTACGTTATACGTAACATTAACAAACTGACAGTATCGCCGTGTAGTAATAAAAAAAGAAAAAGAAAAAAAAAGAAAAAAAATATTCGAAATATGAATCGACTCAGTTGTGACTTAAACTTCACGAAGAATTTGCATTTTGGAGGTGCATAGCGAGAAGGTGTACCGATTTCAAGACACATTTCGCCGATAAATAATACGTAAGAAAAGACAGAGATCGGTGGAAATCGTCGAACCAATAAATGTCAGTGTAAAATTAAAAATGGCGGCGACTTCCGAGTCCCAGGATAATTATTGAGGAACTTTACGAGGGAATGGATTTTCAGAGCGCTATGGACACGTTTGTAGAGGCATGGATGGCTGCTAACACGAAAACAGATCAAGTACAGGTAAATCATACAATCATCGCAGTGTTAAAGCGAATAATCGTTTCAATATTTCTTTTCGCATCGAGAAATATGATTTTCGTATAGAAGAAACGTAAGGCTGTGCCGATGATGGCATCCGTGAATAACATGGTTGAGAAGTAACCCCTTCTAACATTACACAATCAATTGGCCACCCCACCGATTTTTGCCCTCTTGGGAACTTCAACTTGCCACCAAGCTAATTCCTCGGAATCAATTTGCCATTTTCCGTTACGCTTTGCAATAGTGGATTTGCTTAGATACCATCGAGTACACTACCGTTCACAAATATTAGCAGACTCGATATATTTTGTTTTATTAAAAAATATAGCGAATTCACGAAAAAAAAAAGATTTTTCTTCAGAATAATTGTGGACGTTTAGTAATAAAGCGATGTTTTTGTTTAAAGCGATTGCTTTATATTAATTCTATGGCGAACGTAAGTACTGCGAATGGTTGGTAGAATGTTTATTAGCGTTGGAATGTTATCTTAAAATTTCAGAGTGGTATCAATTTTTTACACGAATTTTGGTTTATTGGATCGGAAACGAGATGATAAAATTACTTTTGTATGTCAATTATGTGCTAGTATAATTACGACGAGGAAGATGAATTTTTTTGGCTATTAAAATTAGTAGGAATAATATAGTATTTAATACAACGTAAGAAAATGTAAAATTAATTGTATGATATACTACGAGAAATATATATTACAATGAGAATAATAGGTATTGAAAAGTTGTATTGGAACAGACGAATAATTTGGACCTTACGAAATGGATCTTAAAATATTTCGGAATAATTAGAAAATTAGATAACAATGTAAATAAGATATAAAATCCTAAACACTCGGAAACAAAATTATTTTCTTCGCTGTAGCAACCAACAATTGACCAACATCTCTTTTCCTAACTTATTTACGAAGCTCACATCCACCTTATAATTATTAGCGACCACGAAAAGCATACAATACTACATTATTAATAATTATACAATCAAACCACGATGAAAATAATACACTAATACAAAACACACAATAAGATCGCAAAACAGCTAAAATAAATTGATAATACATCAATTGATAGTAAAATTAACAGTAATTCTATCGTACAAATTAACAATCTCTGACAAAAAGTAAGTTTCCACAAAATAGCTAATGAAACGAACAAATTTCAAAAATTAAAAAAAAAAACGTAATACAATTCATCCTTGCGAGTCACTTTGCGCATAATTGACGAACAAGTAGCTCCAAAGAAGCGCTATAAAAAAAAATACAACTGTACAAAACTGTCTATCCAAACGATTGCACATTTTATTAAAAAAAGAAAGATGATTCGTAAAGAAGTAGAAAAAATTTATAGCATCCAGAAAGTGTTATCTAAATCGTTACACGGAACAGTCTTTTATTGCACGACCCTCTTAAGGAGGACAAGCCGAAGAAGCCGGTCGAAAGTATGAAAGTATATAGATTCGGTGCTCTAAAATTTCAGAACGGCAACTGGAGCTTTGGTAGAGGTGGTAGAAAGGGTTGGGAGATAATCCTTGGTAAAACCACGGATCGTATGTGTTGCGTGGATGGGCATACGTACGTTTACACGTGTACGTACGGGGGGTCACGGGTTCTGACCACGATACGGATGTGCCCCTGCCTTCTTCCTGTGCTACGACCACGTTCACGTTCTGGCATTCAGTGCAATAAGACCGCATCTCCATTGACCAACCGATCTCTCGATCGTCGGAAACTTGTGATTTTCGTTTCTGACCTGAATACTCCAACGCCAATGCCAGCTTCTGTTTACCGGGTTCACCATCTTAGAAAATCGTATCGTCTCCTTGAAGCGTCGCGCTGTATCTTTTTAGATATTAAGAGTGCCGGAGCTTTTCGCGAAACGATTCCTGATATCGTGAATATCGTTGTATGATATACAGCGTGTTCAGAAAAATTGAACGATTAATTCGTTTCTTCGTATATGATTCTTGATATCGGAGTTGAGGACTGGAAGAATGTTTCGTTGATTAGTTAGCTTTGTTAGAATCCGTGTGAAATATTATAAGTAATTAATTGTTTATATCGTATGTAATATAATGATATTATTAATGGTATAAGTAATTAATAATTTTCGAATTTAGTAAAAGAATAATTTAATGAGGAAGAGTACGATATAGAAAACGTGGTTTGAGTTTTCTGCATTTGTTGTAAAATTATTTTAATATTAATAGATGTNCCAACCGATCTCTCGATCGTCGGAAACTTGTGATTTTCGTTTCTGACCTGAATACTCCAACGCCAATGCCAGCTTCTGTTTACCGGGTTCACCATCTTAGAAAATCGTATCGTCTCCTTGAAGCGTCGCGCTGTATCTTTTTAGATATTAAGAGTGCCGGAGCTTTTCGCGAAACGATTCCTGATATCGTGAATATCGTTGTATGATATACAGCGTGTTCAGAAAAATTGAACGATTAATTCGTTTCGTTGTACATGTTTCTTGATATCGGAATTGAGGACTGGAAGAATGTTTCGTTGATTAGTTAGCTTTGTTAGAATCCGTGTGAAATATTATAAGTAATTAATTGTTTATATCGTATGTAATATAATGATATTATTAATAGTATAAGTAATTAATAATTTTCGAATTTAGTAAAAGAATAATTTAACGAGGAAGAGTACGATATAGGAAACGTGGTTTGAGTTTTCTGCATTTTTTGTAAAATTATTTTAATATTAATAGATGCTGAAGTGTGTGGTTGATGGAAGTGATACAGCGAAATTGTAAATTGATTGTTTAATATTGAAGTTACCGAGGTAGGTTAGAATTTTTTGTGAATTTGCTCCGGTACACTTTTGGGGATTTTCTGTAAAAGATATGGACAGAGATTTAATTTTTTTGTGTTATAGATACTTGTTCAAATACACAGCGTTTTTATTTCTTTGGTGGAAAATAAAGGTAGTTACAATATTAAATGGTGAAACTAAATAACACCGCAGGACTCGGAACCATGAATCATTCTTTACATTTTAAAAAAACTAATAAATTATTTGGAAAATTTTTATTTCACTATCCAATTGATGAGAAATGTTTAAAATATCTATAATTGGTCACAGAAGTATCCAACAACCTTAGATGTTAAACGAATCTTGTGTACAATTGTTTGCAAACAAAAATCTATTGAAAAACATTTAGAAGTTTAATTTACAATACTTAGTACTATACTATGTAATAGTTGCACTGTATAATGTTTATATAGTGTTTAATAATTATTATATGAATACTATATTACATTTTAAAGAAGATTAATACTCAAAATATATAAATATTATATAGCATTTAACAATTATTGTATAAATATCATATTACATTTCAAACAAGATTAATACTCAAGATATATAAATATTATATATTATTTAACAATCATTATATAAATATTATATAGCATTTGACAATTATTATATAAACATTATATCACATTTCAAACAAGATTAATACTCAAGATATATAATTATTATATAGCATTTAACAATTATTATATAATTATTATATCACATTTCAAACAAGATTAATACTCAAGATATATAAATATTATATACCATTTAACAATCATTATATAAATATTATATCACATTTCAAAGAAGATTAATACTTAAGATGGCCGGATACTTTCGAGACCAACTGCATAAAAACGACGAAAGAAAATTAGAACGAAACCTAAACTCCTTGCTATTCTATTTTATTAAATATTTTGTTCCAACGACCACAAAATAAGCACTTTACAAACTCGCTGTACACCTTCCAACAACTACACCAAAACAAAACAGGCAACGTGCTCGTTTCATTTTCCCCAGGTATCACCCATGCACAACATGCTCCCGACTTCACTTTATTGGCCGGAATTAAATACAACAGGAAACAGAGACAGCCGGAGAGATATTCTTTGTATATACTTCCTCTCATTTTCCGCGAACACTCGCGCATTGAAAAAAACGTGTAAACTTTGTCGCGCGTGTGTCGCGATGGTGCAAGAGGAACGACAAAATGGAAGATAATCTCGTAATGCGGTTACTCCGGTTTGCCGAGGAACCGTGAGATTTCTTCCCTTAGAATGATCGTCCTCTGTCAAGATTACGGACAATGGAGTACGCATTTTTCCTCGACAAACATAGGAACGGTATTCCGACGGGGATTGAGCGGCATTATATGGGGTTTGGTGAACATCCAAATCGGCCCTTCCCCTTCTACGATTCTCTTCCTATGTAACAGGCGTTTGACTTCCGGTGTTAAAAATTGAGGGGTAAATCCAGGAAAGGCAATTCGTATGTGATGCAGAACACAGTATCGTGTGGCGAAGAATTTTTATTTTTTCCTCGCTCACAATCGATACACGAATTATAGTATTCAATTTGTGGATATCAGAAATAGCAAATGGAACGTCAGAAAATTATTTTTGAAGTATGAAAAAATGTTAGAAACATTATTTCCGCTCTTGTTACGGAAAACAAAATTAATGTATTCAATGTTAACATAAAATAGTGTACCTTAAAAAATATTTTTGAATATATTAAATGCAATGGTATAAAAATTAAGTTTCTTCGAATTTTAAAATTTCACATCGATGTCAAATCGATTTCTATTTTTTCGATAAATTAACAGGCTACTCAAACACAGATGATATTAAAAAAATATATTAAGTAACAAGTAGGAATATAAAATTATTAAACAGTGTTAGAAAGCTATTTAAAAAAATATATATATATTTGTATCTAATAAATAAGATAAATATTGCTGGTTTAATTTTTAAATCCATCATTTTATTTAACAAACAGCGTGACGGTTAGAGAACGTTGCATCGATATTTATGTGCTTTCTAATTAACAGAGAACTTTGTGCGGATGTTTATGTGTTTTCTAATTAACGCGGTAACCCAACGAGTCGGTGGATTTCAAGATAACAGAAATACATATTCGATGTTCCAAAATTCCACTGACAGAAAGCACATTCCTGTTGCTGAAGACACGTCCTTGCCGCATTGCGCGCAGGAGTGTACCCTGTACACACAGCGAGGCCACGTGTGCACTCAAAAGTGCGTACATGTACATCCGAGGATAGGTTTGAGGCACGCATGGTCACGGTATTTGACCACCCCAGCTACCGGAATGATTGTAATCCATCTATCCGGCCGCCGAAGCCGATACATCAAATGCATGTAGAACTTTTCTCGTCCCTTTTCCTGACGTTTCCTTACGGACAACGCGAACATCTTATTAATATTTATATTAATGTTGATATTTAGCATTACACTGCGCGCCGTTCGTCTGGTAACTGTGAGGTTGGTGATTTATTTCTTAGAAAAACATTTATCACTTTGATTTAGGTATATTATAGCCAGAAATGCGTATGATTGTCTATAGTGCAGAGTTTTTATCTTTGATAGAAACAAATTGTAATTGACCGCAGTTTTTTTTTTGGTTTCTTTTTTTCTTTAGTTTAATCCTGATATAGTCTTTGAGGTTGTATATTAAAATTAACACATTGGCGATGGTGCTTGATTCTTGTAAATCTTACTATGAAATGGAATTAGAATAAATTATTGCTTACATAAGTACTTTTGAGAAGAATTTTGTATTCTATAAATAGATCATAATTTAAGATTTGAGTTAAGAAGATCGTTTTTAAAAGTAATCTTTCATACGTCGTGGTTCACTATTTTTACTTTTTCTAGATATGAAATATAAAATACGAGAAATTTCGTCACCCGTCCGTAATGTGTTAAGATATACCAGGTATATTAGTTATATTATTAATATAAATTGATATTAGTAATTAATATAATTAATAATTAATATACATTTATATTAATGATGTTAAATCTATAAACCTAAAATCTAGAAAAGAATTAGAAACGAAATAAAAGTATAATTCGAACGAATGTACTGTAATATCTTATTATATTATTAATATAATTAATTAAAATAGTATTAATATTAATATAATTCATTTATGATTCAGACGAATATATTAATAATATTACAATAATATTAATGTTAATATAATAAGATATCACAGTATATTCTGAATAAATTATGCTTCCTTTTAATTTTCCTACGTTTTAGAAAAGCAAATTTTTAAGATAAAATTGAAATCAGAAATTACGTATATTAAATAACAATTTCAATGACACATTAATACTAATTACTTATAATATTGAAATACTTATAGAGTACACTGCGATCGTATCGATCTTGTTGTTCGATCGGTACTCTTTCCGTTTCACGCAGTCCTTTTTTTTTTTTTTAGACATGACTAGAAGGCAATGAACATCTGGTAGCAGAATGATCAATTTACGTAACATAGTCGTGGAAGCATCAATCCATGGATTATCTACCGCGGGAAGAGGGCCAATTATAGTACGTGGATATCGGCCATCTGATATTTCGATAAGCCTGATTAGAATGTTACACGATTAACGTGAACCACGGAGACATTTAATTCCATTCTATCGATATTCGATAAAAAGAGATATTACATCGGCCGATGTTATTCAATCGCTAATCTGTCGTCGGGGAAAAAAAAAAAAGAAAAATAAGGTTTCCAAGTACTTCGTTTTCGTTAAATTGTTTATACTCGATCGATCCTAGCTACAAGTTAAAGTCCAAGATGGGACTTAATCATTGAATATTTAATATTTAGAAAACCAGTTTGCAACGTGTAAATGATTTTACAAACTGGTTTTTTTGCAGACAAATATTACATTGATAGAAGAAGCCGAACCGTACCCGTTTAGGAATCGAATTAAGTGCTTCATCTGTTGAATGTTGCGAGTGCATGAAATGTACTGATTCTTTAAAATTGGAATATATACGTAAGACCAGACGGTGATAATTGGTTAATAATCAGAAGTGTNTTATATTTATCGATAAAAAGAAAAATACTCATATTAATCAAAGATCCTATTTTAAAAGTGTATATAAAAAATATTTAATCCTATTTATATTTATTGATAAAAGAGAAAAAGAAAAATTAAAAATTGATTATGACAAGAGAGTCCACGCGATAAGAATGAAAGGTGAAATTCAAGGAAATAATGAAGAGGTTTCGTTGAAGTACTCGGTAATTTGCGCGCTTCGGATACATTGGATGAGTACAAGCAGGAATATCGAAGACGAAAGACGCCGCGAAATTTTTTGGTACGAAGAAGTATCAATTTAGATGTTTATTGAAGCTGACGCAAGAAGTATTGTGAACTGGACCTATGTTCAATTGCCAAATATCGTAGGCCGGCCATTTCTAGTTCAAACTTACGTAACCTCGTTAGAAAGACGCGACAGAAATCTGGTCGCAAATAAATTCACGGAATTTCTTGGACCTTTGGTCGTCTCAGGACCAGGCAGAATTTTACATTGGCCGACGATTAAGGTTATCATCTTAACGGGAAACACACGAGCAGGAAATGTCGACGCGTATCTCTGTTACACCCGGTAGATAAGCTGATCCGCCGATAAACGATGTCGAACCGTTGTTTGTGATGCTGGTATTAATTCGTGATGATGTTGCGCTTTGCATACAGCAACCAAATTTGCTTTTTTATCCCTTATTCGGTAGCTTCTCCTCGAGATAATATCGGTAGCTATAATTCTTCTTCGATTTTATTTAGTTTAATCTACAAAATTCTTCGATTAGTTTAGAAATTACATGTTGATATTTTTTTTTTTCTTTGCAAATAGTAGAGTTGACGAATAGAAACTTTAATAATTTAGAATTTACGTCAATATATTTATTTTCGAATGAAAAGATAGTAACGAAAAATAAAGGCAGCTTTAGTATTTAGAAGAATTAAATACAAACTCCTATGTCAAAGATTTAAGCTTCAATTTTCATATTTAGAATCTTACAGCTGCCCTTACTGCTTTGTCAAATTTACTATCAATTTAAATACTATTAAATCCTGATTAACCTATTGGACACAAATCTATCGTATACTTCTGTCATATTTTATATATTTTATGTCAATAGAAATTGAACAAAGCAAAAACCAGTAAGAAGAGAACCAAGCATAAAAATGTTTCACAAAAATAACTTTTACACATGTGACTGTTAAGCATGAGTAAAATTAAAAAGACTAAACCTACCAGATACATATGCTAGTGTCTCTGAAGAATTCCAATTTTTAACAATAATATTCAGAAAACCATCAAAGTAAAGCACACCTAAACACCCAATCTAATATATAAGTATGCGTGTACAATTTTCATAAAATAAGCAGTGCAATAAAACACCGAAAACTAACAAGATCCTGACATAAATTTTCATAAAATTTATCATGTATTACTATAATGTACTTCTATTTCTATATACAAACTTTTCTCTTAGCTCACAAAAGAAACTTATCATTCAGATATATCATTCCATAGCAACTATCCTGCAAAAACAGAACTAGGTATACAACACAATTAAGAAACGAATTAAGCTAATGCCCGATAGTTACATCGATTCAGAAGCTACAAGGAAATATGTACCAAGAAACACGAACGAACCTTTCGCACAGTGTCTGGTGCATCCCCTTTCGCGTCACGTCGAAGTTACCGCGATATCACTTGGGGCGTTAGCCGGATAAGCCGCTAACCCCATCCACCTGTTGCCTTTTCTTATGCGTTCCCGCTTACAGGTCCGCGTTCATCCTCATTCCTCGCGTGGAAACGAGCCAAGGAGCCGTCATCCTCTTCCAATCCACGCTTACCTCCGGACTTTGCCTTCCTCCCTCGACCACTGCTTTATACACCGGTACCAGGCTCGCGCTCCTTTCCTCTAGTTCCCACCTCTACGTTGTCCTCGTCGGTCTCTCTTCTTCTACGTCTTTCCTTCTCCTCTTCCTTCTCCGCCAGCTACAACTGATTCTTTTCCTCGAGTATCTACCTCTTGCTCACACTCGGACCGTTTTTCACTCTCTTCATCTCGTTCCCTCTCGCTCCAGCTTTCAAGCCCGGGTCTTCAGCGGTCTGACGTGTTTTTTGCGAGTGCATACCTCGAAGCAGCTCCCGAAACAGTAGCTGGTACCCCGGTACAGTCCGGACCAGTGAAAAAATCAGCGACCCGAACTTGGTCTTCTTGGTGCCTATCGATGGATCAACAGAGATCAGCGAATATTTCTTTAACCATTTTCTTGCGATCGGTTATTGCATCGTGATAATTGGATTTGGTTTGATTTGATTGGCAGAGTGTCACGGTGATTCGGGATTGTTTATTTATCTTCGGGTATTACACTGTATTTTTAAATCACTCGAACTTAGGAACTTAGGAACGGGCGAGTCTGTTCTGTTGTCCTTTGTGATGGGTGAACATGGTGAATGGGATTAAGTATAATTTGTTGGAATATTTTTGTTTATAAGGAGGAAGGCGGAATTGGTGGAAGTGTATGTAGAATTTTGAGTAAATTAGTTTACAAAAGGGACACGTAGATCGTGTTGTGAATAACAGGAATAAAAACTACTGGTTCAAGCTATTATCTTACGGTTAGACTTTGATATAGTTGGGTTAATCTAATCGGACATCGGATCTATTAATTTAGTAGCAGCAAAAGTCAATCCATAATGGATTAGCGTAGTATCGGAATAGTTTATCGGAAAGATCGGAAAGGTATATCGGGTTAGGTACTTGAATTATAATGAGAGTACTGAAACGTATTTAATAAGCAAAATTTTTTAACCGGTTAATAACTATCGTAGAGATTGAAAAGTTTTTTAGGTTG
>SMSQ01022490.1:0-11884 GCA_019453375.1 Ctenoplectra terminalis | reverse complement strand
ATGTTACGTCTGTTCTGTACCTCGTCTGTGTCTATAGTTTCACCCTGTAGTTCGCTTACTGCATTTGTCAAAATAAAAAATTTTACAACGTTATTTCTTTCTTCTCTATCGTTTTTGCCTTTCTTTCATCTTAGTTGCACTATTACTTCCAATCAAAGCTATATTTAGTAGTTATTTTAAAACTACATAAAAGGTGTTTGATATTACGGGCGGAATGGTGCTTAACAGGATGGGCCACGCGAAGGCGTGAAAGAAGGTCTTTACCATCCCAGAGCATGTTTAATGTACACAAATATGCATAAATATGAAAAAATTCTGTAAAAAAACGCATGCTACAGTTAACGAAAAAGATTATAGCGAGAAAATGGAACGCTAAACATGCTCAGAACTATACAAGCAATTACAAAAAGTATACTGTAAAAACAACACGGTATGCAGAAAATTTACAAAATCAGTAAGCAAAGCAGAAGCTACAAAATAAGTATATTGTTAAAAAAATTGAGAGTACTTAGACATTCTTTAACACGTTAAACGCCACGCCGATTTTGGTCGGCATTCCTTTAGACTANTTCTATTCTCATCGATGGACATTGAATATTTCTACAATTTAGTTGTTCATTTATTTCATCTAAATTTCAATACTTTAAAATGAAGAGTATATCGGCTTTGTCCTTCGGTTTCTATCCGATTTTCGCTAACTGCTAATAATTCTATTCTCATCGATGGACATTGAATATTTCTACAATTTAGTTGTTCATTTATTTCATTCAAATTTCAATACTTTAAAATGAAAAGTATATCGACTTTGTCTTTCGGTTTCTATCCGATTTTCCATAACCATTCTATTCTCATCGATGGACATTGAATATTTGTACAAATTAGTTGTTCATTTATTGCGTCGAAATTTCAATATTATAAAATGAAGAGAATATCAACTTTGTCCTCCATATTCTGATTCCATTTTCGCTCTCTTCCTTTTTAGTTTTCCTTCTCATTAAGCTCCTTTATTACACATTCTTCCCAACTCACAAATTCATTTTCTCACTGAAATCAAATTCAACCGATTAATTTTTACATTACAATTATAGTCTCTAAGATTTAACATTACACAGTTACTTTCACCGTTGCNATTCAAAAATATTTGGTCGCAAAATAATTAGGAATTTAAGAAGAAAATTGTAGACAACTGGAAAGGAAAGTCGTATCTTTGTTTAATGTGATTTAATATAATTCGTTGATGAATTATAAGGTATTATTTTGTGAGATTGATACTGTCAGTTTTCGGAAAACAACGACGCCTAAACGAAAATTTCAACGTTTTAAATACGAGTAATCTTGGATTCTTATTAATATTATATCCTACAAATCGTAATTGCTGTTCGAGTCATACTGTATCTTTATGTATTTTTACTTTTAATATCAAATATACCATATTTTTGCGGCGAACAGCGCATTTATCACGCTTAAATCATTTTGAATATTTTGTTCCACAGAATAACAAATAATCGAAAATAATTTATTCAGTATAAATGCTTCGCTGCATAATTCCGGGTAATTAATATCAAAGAGTTTATTAATAATTTGTGAAATGTCGGAAAATTTTCTGCTTGGAACATGAAGGTGTTCAGACTCTACATTGTGATTAACAATAATATATAAAGATAACTATTGAATGACCTACCTAAGAATACGCGCCGAATCATGCCGAAACAGATAACCGCGATCAGCCTACAAAACAAANAACTAGTTTTAAGATAGTTTTAAGATAGTTTTAAGATAGCTACCAATGTTAACTCACTTGTGAGCGCCTTTTGTACAAGAAACTTCTTATCTTATTTAAAGCAATTAGATGAATTTTCTACTTTGTTACTCCTTTCGCTTATTTTTGCACTCGATAGCCCCATGCTTTTGTAAGTCGCTCTCCTCGAGTCGATATCAAACCCAACCGATTCTTGACCGTCTATCGATGTGCCCTGAGCTCGATGGAACACCACCTTTACCAATGTGGTTCTTGGTCAGCTCAAGGGTCTGCTGCACTTGTCGATTGGTACGAAAGTACTCGACTGGTGTATGGCCCTGTATGTTGGACGTGCCTGCGGTTAGACGACATGGGGCGGTCCATTGGCTCCTACCCCTTGTCGCTGGGGCTTATGCGTCCTACTACTAGGCCTGCTCGACCCTTGAGTTGACCTCCGAGAACACCATCGGCCGGGATGATGCTTCTTCGACTCGTGTAAGACGCGTCGTAGCGGTTTTGACTCGAGTTGGGCGCGAGTCACTTGTGGAGAGTGCAAAAGCATGGGGTTATCTTGTGTTCGGTCGCGTCGCGATTTTTATTTGCTCGCGTATTGTTCAGTTTCCTTAGATTTATTAGAATTAAATTAAATTTTTAAGAATTATATTAGAGTCGCGAAAGTAGAGTATCAGAGTCTTATCGAAACGAATTCCTTTTTGCAAGACACGAGATTAACGAAGCGTCGATAGAGTAATTTTAGTTGTATTTTGCTTTAAGCGAGATAAGAAGGTTTTTTGAGACAAAAGGTTGCCAGTAGGGCGGGTCTCTTGCGTAGTCACCTCCACGTGGTGAGACCTGGTAATTGGTATCGTTTTCCTCCAAGTATATTCTTTGGAAAACGGTACCAAGCTAAGAACTACGCGTTAGGTTTAAGATACATTTGTTGCAATTTGACATTTAGGTTCTTTTTTAGGTTTAAGAAGTTTATCGTTGGATTTAAGATTTTAGTATCGAGAGTGAAGTTAACCTGTTAACCGGGTAAGACGAGTAAACTCGTCACGCGGACTGCCGATATTATGGACGTAATCATTTATTTTCACATTGATTTTAATCATCGTTATATTTTTATAAAAAAAAAAAAAACGCGCTACATTAGATTTATGAGCCGTTTATTTTGAAAGTGGCCTAAGTCCATTTATGTTCAAATCGAGATATTTAAGGGTTTGCGTTTCAATGAATTTAAAAATATACGTATAGGATACTAATGAGTCATACTGCTTAAGTGTATCTAAGGGTGTTAAATTTATAGTTCCTATTAAAATAGTGGCAATTGTTACGTGAATAATATGCCTTTTCTTATGAGGAATGGAGTTAGGCCACTTTCAAAATTAACAACCAGATTCATTATAAAATTTGAAGCTGCCCAAGTCCATTCAACATAATTTAAAATGCTTCAAATTGAAAAAAACCATACTGAATTTATTTTTCATATTTTTAAAACACTTCGGAAACATAATTTATGCGATACAAAACATTTTTTAACTACATAATGTACAAAATTATAAACATAAATTTATTACAAAACAATCTACTACTCATCTACATTTTGTGCGTGTGAAAGGGATTTGAAGAAATTATGATGTTCCGGTGGTATATATCGTAATAGGTCCGTACTGGGATAATAGGTAATTAAACGTACTGGTTATTCAACTGACGCAATTGTCCAAAAACTGAGGTTACCTTGTAAATACTAATTAATTAAAATTACCTTAATCATTGCTTTCTGACATTATCAACAGTAAATATCTTGATTTAAGTATAAGTGGAGTTAGGCCACTTTCAAACTACACAGTTCGATTATTCAGTTAACTCTGAAAACTTATGTATCAAGAAATTATTGTATTTGCTCGGATTATAAGCAACCTGAAATACTTTACTGATAAACAACATGAAATTGTACATGTAACCATGGTAACCGGGAAAAATTGAAAAATGGAGTTAGGCCACTTTCAAAATAAACGGCTCTTATATTTGCAATGATTAAAATTTATCGAATTAAAATGTATTATTTTCTATTAATTTTTAACTCAAAGTATAAAGGAGCTTCTGATCGAAAATTGACCCAGTTAACAGGTTAAGGCAGATCAAGATAGAGTACAATTTTTCCTTTCGTTTTTATAATTTCAATGTATTGTTTATTGCTCCATATATTTTTATTATATTAAAGTTTTTGAAATTTACCTATATGTAAGCTGTTTTTAAATTGAAGTAAATATATATTATTAGGTAGGACTTTTATTAATTAAGAAAAATATATACTGAGGCAGGTCGCTTTAAGTTAAATCCAAATTAGGTAGGCTAATTGTTAACCAGTCAGCTTCTTTTCAAAGTGCGCACCTATGTGTGTCTTGAGAGTCCAGCCCTATACGGGGATGGATGAATCCATCTCAAATTATTTATACTTTTTATTTGTTTGTTTTATTTCGTTTTGACCTCCAAAGATTCTAAACATATTGAAATTTACGAATATATTTTAGTTTTCGCTAAAATTACAATTTAAATCGGAAATGGTAACTAAATTTTACGCAAGACGGATATAGTCGTCACGACACAAAATACTGCCATTTCTCCATGACGGATATAGTCGTCAAACACAGCTCACTGGTTAAAGTAGTGGAGCACAGTTGAGCCCTATAATTTTAAATTTGAGTACGTTCCAGAAACCAACAATTTCCTTTTTTATTCCTTTAGATTTTTCAGAAAGTATTAAAGTTAGAGAACTTCCATCTTTTTGTTTTATATATCTTTTTAGATTTTTATATAGGTAGGACTTGGTAAGGAATATTTAAATTGAGGTAAATACAAAACACATAATTAGAAATATCATTTTTAAGTTAAGATATACATATGTATTGTCAGGCAGGCTTTTATTAAGTTAAGATAAATGCAGGTATAGCAGGTATAGCAAACCTAAGTTAAGATACATTTTCAATTAGGCAGATAATTTATAATTTAAGATATGTTTATACTAAGGTAGGATAGGATAATCACATTATTCCACAAGTGAATGCAAGTGTAATTTATTTATTTATATTTTTTTTTTATACATATTCATATTTCTGTTAATTCGTGCAAACTGATAAGGAAAAAGATAGAGCGATTGAGGGATGTGTATTTAAGTGAGTGAATGTTCGGGGCGCGAGGATTTTGTTGTAAGAGTGTCGCGAAGGAAGAGAGTAGCGAGGACCACGTCGTTGGCGATTGTCGCACAAACAAAAACGACGTTTATTTTTAACCTGATCCAATTTTTATTCTAGATTTTTGTTGTTGTCCGGAGTTTATATGACAATGATCATGAATTGATGATGGCATCATATGGATACAACAATAAATAAATTAAATATTCATATTTGTATAATTTTATAATCAATCGACGCTCTATATTCCCTTTAAAAAACTATTGAAAGTTCTAGGTAGAAAATAAGTTAGTTTAAAAAATATAAATTCTTTTCCGATTTCTCTAAGGCATCGAACGCTCTATGACGCTTCTCAGTGAGTTACACTGGACCGTTCTGCTACACGCGTCGGTGAATTTTTCGCCAGCGTAAGTGGTTAATAGTAACATTTGAACTTAAGCAATTATTATTAATAAACCAAATAATCCTACGCGCCAGAGTTCGATCATTCTGATAAAACCTTCCGAAAAGTGTTAGTGACTTCCGCTTCCGTTTTCCTTCCGTTTTCTCCCTCTCTCTTACCCTTACAATTAAATGTTACGTCTGTTCTGTACCTCGTCTGTGTCTATAGTTTCACCCTGTAGTTCGCTTACTGCATTTGTCAAAATAAAAAATTTTACAACGTTATTTCTTTCTTCTCTATCGTTTTTGCCTTTCTTTCATCTTAGTTGCACTATTACTTCCAATCAAAGCTATATTTAGTAGTTATTTTAAAACTACATAAAAGGTGTTTGATATTACGGGCGGAATGGTGCTTAACAGGATGGGCCACGCGAAGGCGTGAAAGAAGGTCTTTACCATCCCAGAGCATGTTTAATGTACACAAATATGCATAAATATGAAAAAATTCTGTAAAAAAACGCATGCTACAGTTAACGAAAAAGATTATAGCGAGAAAATGGAACGCTAAACATGCTCAGAACTATACAAGCAATTACAAAAAGTATACTGTAAAAACAACACGGTA
Organism: Ctenoplectra terminalis; assembly: GCA_019453375.1. Classification (NCBI taxonomy): domain Eukaryota; kingdom Metazoa; phylum Arthropoda; class Insecta; order Hymenoptera; family Apidae; genus Ctenoplectra; species Ctenoplectra terminalis. The sequence continues at coordinate 5,946 of SMSQ01022490.1, read as the reverse complement.
TGCAGAAAATTTACAAAATCAGTAAGCAAAGCAGAAGCTACAAAATAAGTATATTGTTAAAAAAATTGAGAGTACTTAGACATTCTTTAACACGTTAAACGCCACGCCGATTTTGGTCGGCATTCCTTTAGACTATGTGCTGTGATAATAATTCAAAAATATTTGGTCGCAAAATAATTAGGAATTTAAGAAGAAAATTGTAGACAACTGGAAAGGAAAGTCGTATCTTTGTTTAATGTGATTTAATATAATTCGTTGATGAATTATAAGGTATTATTTTGTGAGATTGATACTGTCAGTTTTCGGAAAACAACGACGCCTAAACGAAAATTTCAGCGTTTTAAATACGAGTAATCTTGGATTCTTATTAATATTATATCCTACAAATCGTAATTGCTGTTCGAGTCATACTGTATCTTTATGTATTTTTACTTTTAATATCAAATATACCATATTTTTGCGGCGAACAGCGCATTTATCACGCTTAAATCATTTTGAATATTTTGTTCCACAGAATAACAAATAATCGAAAATAATTTATTCAGTATAAATGCTTCGCTGCATAATTCCGGGTAATTAATATCAAAGAGTTTATTAATAATTTGTGAAATGTCGGAAAATTTTCTGCTTGGAACATGAAGGTGTTCAGACTCTACATTGTGATTAACAATAATATATAAAGATAACTATTGAATGACCTACCTAAGAATACGCGCCGAATCATGCCGAAACAGATAACCGCGATCAGCCTACAAAACAAATTACTCATTTCAAACCCGAACAGAAAACCAAAATCCTTCTGACTCGGGCCAAAACCAAGAACCACCGCTATTCTCTCTACACCACACAGCTCCTGTATATCAGACCCTGCGCGGCCATAGAAAAGAACTTTTTCACTCCTTATTAGAATATTGGTTATGTTTAAAGAAAACGAAATAGTCTTTGTTAATTATTCCACTTTATTTTACGGCTTAGCAAGCAACGTCTTTACTCGTGGAACTCTCTACTTTAACTCAACTGACCTGGGATCTCAAAAAGGGAAAAACCGTCGTCCACTTGTGCCTGGAGACGGTTATATTTTCAAGCGCCCAGACTTCCTGATTTTTACAGGACACATCTGGCAGTCCTATTAATTTTTCTATTCAAAGACATTTCTAAGAACAGTGACACTCATTTTTGTCTTAAACTAATAGTTTTTATTTAACTAATATTGGCAATAATCCAACACTTCTATCAGGACGACGACAATAAATGAAGCGATGTTTGCTTCATCTGGCGAACGGATTCGATTATTCATATATCCCTCGCTTTTTGCTTGTCTACGCGAGTACGTATGCGCATGATGCGAGCGCAATGCATTGTGTGCGCCACGTGCATAATTTTCGAATAACTAAGATACCTATATATAAAACGTTTTGAGTAATAAATATGTAAGATTAATTTGTCAACCTTTTTTTGTCTTCAATATTGTTTGTTCATCGTAAGTATAAATTTATATCTACGATAAACATTGGGTTATGTAATTAAAAGAAAAGATTATTTTAATATCCATCCATTTCAATAAATCCATTCTTGCATTGTATTAAACACAAAGTATGAAAGTTGCACCCGAGATTCGAACTAATGAGCGTCCGAAATAAATTACTTTTATAAGTAAGTTCGGTGTCATGCGTCTCTCATCCGAATCCCCAAATACCAGTATTTTCTCGTTGCAACAAAAACTATTATTCCTTGAAGCTAATACGTTGTAATATTTACATCGCGTTTTTTCAAAATTTTTTTAAATAATATACCGCCTAAGATATTCTATTGCATAAGCTGCCAAAGAACATACAGAAGTTGATAGTTTATTAACCCTTTGCACTCGACTGGCGCCGCTATGGCGACATGCATAATTTTCTTCAGAGATTAAGTTTTGAATTAAATTCTGTATCTTGGTCAATTGAAACACTTTTGTTTTAAAATAAAGTAAATTAACTAAGTAAATAAAAAATCGTAAATATTTATAATTTTCTGTTTCTCTTTCCAAAAGAACACTAAGTTTTCACAGTAGTCCTTTGAAACTTAAAAAAGTTCGCCAGTGCAAAGGGTTAATGTTATCATTAGCTTCAGCATGCGTATCTTTGTGACAAAATAAAACATCAGATGACGACGTGACTCGTCTACACTGATATTATCTGATATCCCCCGATACTAACAGTATGTTATCATCAGGCATGCAATTTCCATTACTTAACGTATTGCGTAAATGCAAGAAAATATTTTTTCTCATAGCAAAACGCACCACTTTTACGGAAGGATTGATTATACAATAAATGTCGCCATGCATTCGAAGAACCGAAAAAAAGTTTTCTAAACAGTTAGTGTTAAGTCGCGAAATCATCAAAAACGTGATACTATCTTCTTTTCGTAAATCGTTCCACAGTTGCAGAGTAGCACTTATAGATTGCAGTAGTCCAAAACAACGAGCTGGCGCTTTTAAACGTTTCGATGAAATTACATGCCAATTTTGTATACTACACAACTGTGTTTTCAAATTTTCTTCTATTAGGTTGGAAACTATGAAACGGGCGGTTTTTGTTTAGTCTATGTTCAGCTGCGACTGAGAGAGATACATTGTAACGTGCGCTTGATATTTTTATTTATAAAGCTTAAAGGTATTCGTCTCACTCATTTTGTAAAATTTTTTCGCGTTTGTATCCCATTTTTATTTTATTTTTATCCCAAACCAGATGGAAACGAAACGCGATTTACATCTTCTCTTGTTGTACGAGTTTAAATTAAATCATACCGCGGCTCAAGCTTCGAGAAATATTAATCTGGCATTCGGAGATGGATCCACCGATGAAAAAAATGCTCGATATTGGTTGGAAAAATTTCGTTCTGGCAATTTGAGTATCGTGAATGAGCCTCGAGGAAGACCACCGGCCCATATTGATAACCAGGAATTAAGGACGACTGTGGAATCCGATCCACACAAAACTAGTCGAACCCTTGGGTCTAAACTAGGAACTAGTCATACAGCTGTGTTAAAACACTTGCGTACAATAAATAACCAACATTGCTCAATCGGCACGGCGCAATATTACTGCATGATAACGCACGACCACGTAAAGCTTCAATTATTGTTGACAAATTAACTTCTCTACAATATGAAATTTTACCACATCCTCCATATTCACCCGATATTTCACCGACCGATTATTACCTTTTTCGTAATTATGAATTATTTTTAAGAGAAAAAAAAATACAATAACCAAAATGATATTATAAAAGACTTTGAACTGTTTATTAACTCTAAAAATAAAGATTTTTTTCAAAAAGGCATGTATGATTTGCCCAATCGTTGGAAAAAAGTCGTAGATGCCAATGGAAATTATTTCAATTGAATATAATAAATAATGTGAAAAATTGCGCTTTTCGTTTTTTATTTTCATTCAACGCCCGTTTCATAGTTTCCAACCTAATACATTGAAATAAAAATGCGACAGCGCACGTTTATTTTGTTTGATGACCAACCTAGGCACACACGCCGAATCATGCCGAAACAGATAACCGTAGATCACCCTACGAAAACAAATTACTCATTCAAAAGCCGAACACAAAACCAAAGTCCTGACTCTAACCAAAACCAAGAACCATTGCTACTTTCTCTACACCACACAGTACACAGTACTTAATGTATACAGGGTGTCCCAGAAAGGCTGTAAGTCCCTTTAAGGGGTTGTCATATCAATAAATAATATTTGGTGTTTGATGTTATATGAATAAATTTTTATTAGAAAAAAAGAATTGCATTCTATTCGTTATTAAATTTCAATTACTTTTCATTGATTTGTTCATTATCCATTTCGAATATCTAAAAAACTCAATTTATTTGTTCCACACGAATAACAATTAATTAGTTTATTCGATATAACTTTTGTTTAACATTCGTCAACAGTCGCTTCGAATATCCTGAGTTGCTCATAGAAACACAAGCGCGGCGTGGAATCCAACGCTCCCGCTGACGTCCAGCCGTCTTACTCGTTCTGTGATTGGTTAGTGTTTTTCGTTAATAACTCGTTGACAAAGCCGAATTTGACATTTTCGCAAAGGAAAAAGTTGTTTAGAATCACCCCAGGAACAACCCCTTAAAGGGACTTACACCCTTTCTGGGACACCCTGTATAAGACGCTGCGCGTCCATATGAAATAGCTTTTTCCCTTCTATAAAGACGTCGACAACACACCAATTCTTGCATTATATTAACCCTCTATAGCCCGAATTTTGTCTGCTTATTGTAGAAAAAATTAGAATTGATTACAGTTTTTCACTTCGATTTGAAAATGTTTTAACTAATAATTACTGTAGATGAATCGTGGTATCACTACGGTAATACAGTAATCAAATTTAATACTGCAGTGATAACTAAGCAAAATTAATTTTTTAAAATATAGATACATCAATTTGTAACTTTTAGGTCACACGGTCCCATAGAGGGTTAAAACAAAAAGCATTAAAGTTGTATCTGAGGTTCGAACTCGAGTGTCTGAAATAAATTATTTTTATAAGTAAGTTCAGTGTCGTGCGTCTCTATAACACCCGGATCCCAACAGTTCGGATTTGGGTCACGAGCGCATCTGCTGCTTAGATTATCGAAATTATTTAAGGTTTCGAAGAAACTAGCTGTGTGTTGAATAATCGTTTCTATACAACCTGCTAATGAAGCTGTGAATAGCACAGATGATACTCCTTTACTAAAAACCTGGAGAGCAAGCTTACATATTATTCAATTGATGTTGTCAAATGTACTTGGCCTAACATGTTTTTCTAACACTTTGTAAGCTACTCGTGTACTATTATTTTTTCCAAATTCTATAATAAAACAACAGTGGACCAGGAAACTACAGATCCGTTAATTAAAAAATAATTTTTTAGTAAACTGTTTCTAATGTTTTTAAATAAATGTAAAAGATCGAAAAGAAAATCAATTTTTTGACCATTTTTTACAAACAAAAAAAAAAAAGAAAGGTTTTTTAATAGAAATTCGGTCATCTGCTATGCTCTGATTACTCGTTCCCTGATAAACCACTTTCATACAGTGGATTAAAAATTTTATCTAAAATAACTATCAAGTCGTTCCTTTTGATACCCGATTTAGAAACGAAAAAAGTGGTTGTATAAAAACAACTTAAAAACCTACGGCTACACTACGACCCAAAAATTCCAAATCTTCGAAACTTTCAATGATATGTTTGTTTGGGTAGAAATTTGAACATTTTTTAGTACCATTTCGTCAAACAAAAAAACACAATTAATGTCTGCGACTTCCATATGCGCAAATTTTATTATGAGCGAGTCAAAAATATTCTGACAAATTCTACCAAATAATTGTTACTATACTCGATAAATGAAAATGGAAAACGGTACGGATTTTACTATACAAAGCTGGCGAAGTATAGCGCATTTTCATACTCAATTCTTGTTTTCTAGGCGTAAAACATCTTAATTTAGATGGTTTCGATAGAAGCATCATTATAAAGGTAAAAAAAAAATCCAGATACTTTGCTCGCGACTGCTTTCAATACAGTCTGAAGAAAGTTTATTTTTTAACCTATTTATTGCTCTATAGTTCACTGATAATTACAAGCGAAGAATACTACATTCTTCTCTTGCTTTAACTGATTCTGCCATTTCCATTAACCGTTCTTTCTGAATATTGCGTGCTTTTGTTTGTGAATTGGTTTCAGTACTACAATTCGGTTCACTAATTTCGTCGCAAAAATACATTTTTGAAACAGCATTTTTTCGTAACAAGCAAGATGGATGAAACCAACTTTTTAAAAAATTACGACTATACACATATTTTTTTCTGTAATTTCTACCCAATTATCCAAACTACAATTAACCAGCCACGTTACACATCTATCATTATCGCTAACTGGAAATCGATAAAAAGTAGTG